>VZRI01008977.1:41246-56047 GCA_013397515.1 Upupa epops
GGCCGGGCCGGGTTGAGCCGAGCCCGGGGTCTGCGCTGCAGGGAAGGCCTCGGCCGGCTGTGCGGGGGATTAGCTCAGCGGACCTTTTTTAAAAGCTCACCAGTTCCTCGTACTCCGCGTAAACACGTTGTTTCTCTCTCCGTAAATATATACGGACCGAACGCTTCTGCCTTGTACGGACAGAAATACGCTGCTGCCGGCAGGGGTGAAGAGCCTTAAAGATTAGCATTGAACAGCTGCGTTGCCCTTTCAATTCGAGTGCAGTCAGTATTGCTTATTTCCTGATGAAGCGTCCTGGGGGGGTGGTTTCGATGTTTGGGGTTTTTTTTCTTGCTTGGCAGCAATCTGCAAGTTTTCTGTTTGGTTTTGTATTGTTTCTGTTATACCTCGACATCTCTGGCATTCTCCGTGCTACTTATTACCGATTCTAATTTCTTTTAGGTACATGTTTCTTCTTTCTTCACCTGACTTAAAATTGAGGAGACTACATAGCTTTGCAGAGATAAAATATAACAGGAAAGGGAGCTTTACATCTGTAGGCAGAGGGCATTTGTTTCTCTGCTCTGTTGGAAGCTTAAATCAAGCTGAAATTGTGGTAGCGTCAAGAGTGAATGTTGTTCTGATAATCACTGAAACACGAACAGCACTACTTGATTTTAGGGAGTTAACTGATTCTTGGTTCTCTGTTGTTTTCTTTTGTTGGTTTGGCGGGATTTTTTTCCCTTTGTTGGGTTTTTAGGTGTTTTTTACAACTAGTAATGCAGGAACTGGACAGCATCGCTACGTCTGCTGTCCTTACCCCCTTGTGTACAGTTTGCCGTGCTGTAACATAACCTTAATGAGCAATGGTACATTGTCCTTAAGGAAGGATAGGGATTCCCTGATGACTTTTTTAAAAGCAATTCTAGTCTGTAGCTTTTGGCCAGTTCAGTGGGTGTTACCTTGGAGTTAATTTAGGTGGGTTTTTTCCCACCACAACCAATGGTTGTACTTCTGGGGGAAAGAGATCCTGAGATGTTCTACAGGACAGCTTCTTATTACTACAACCCATTAACAGACCGCTGGTCAGATGAGCTTTTGAAATAGCTCTTTCCGTGAACTGTGACCTCTGTGCCATCTCCCGGCAAAAATACAGAAGCCTTAATGTATTGAAAAATGTACCTGCATTAGCATGGGAGTAGGAGAGACTCGGTTAATACATCACACACCTCTACGTTTTGTTTCCTGTAGAAATAGGACAGCACAACAGAAACCCAGAACGTTAGGAACTGGAAGGGACCTCAAAAGGTCATCCAGGCCAATCCCCCTGGATTGATCCAGTTGCACAGGAACACATCCAGGCAGGTTTTAAACATCTCCACAGAAGGAGACTCCACAAGCACCTGGGCAGCCCCTTCCAGTGCTCTGTCTATGTGTGTGTCTGCACTGTGAAGAAGTTTCTTCTCATATTGATCAATGTTAATGAGGTCATCCCTCAGTGTCCCTTTTTCAAAGCTGAAGAAACCCAGCTCCCTCAGCCTTTCCTCAGCAGGGAGATGCTCCACTCCCTTCATCATCTTTGTGGCTCTGCACTGGACTCTCTCAGGCAGTTCTGTGTCCTTCTGGAACTGAGAGGCCCAGAACTGGACACAATATTCCAGATGTGGTCTCATCAGGACAGAGTAGAGGGGCAGGAGAACCTCTTTCGATCTCCTAACTGCTCCCCTTCTAATCCTCCCCAGGATGCTCTTGGCTGTCTTGGCCACAAGGGCCCATTGCTGGCTTGTGTTATCCTGCTGTCTGCTAGGACCCCCAGGTCCCTTTCTCCAGCAGGTCAGTCCCCAACCTGTGCTGCTCCCTGGGGTTGTTGTTGCCCAGATGCCAGACACTCTGCAGTGCCCTTGTTGAGTTTCATTAAATTTCTGCCCGCCCAGCTCTCCAGCCTGTACACGGCTCTCTCCCCACCTACACCGGTTGTCCCTTTGTAGCTCCTTCAGGGAGCTCAGCAGCCTGTCATCCATTCCGTGGGGAGCCTAGTAGAAGGAACGCGTGGAATGTGGTGGTGGTGTGAGCCAGCTTTGCTGTTTCACATTTTGGTGAGAAACCAGCTGTGGGTGGGTTGCTTTAGGCCTCACCTTGTCCTTAGCAGTGGTCTGGAACTTGCAGTGACAAAAGTAAGCTGCAGAGTTGTCACCTTGGAGCTAGCATTAGCTGAGGATCCTGGACTGCTGCATGCAGTGTGCCCTGAGATTTGGGCTGCTGCAGACTTCGTATCGTAGGTGGCAGAAAGCTTTTAGCGCCACAGTTCAAACGCTTTTAAGGCAAGTGAAGCTTCCCCCTAGCCTCCAGTCACTGCAGCTTCAGTGTGTCTGACGGGACTCCTGTTGTGTCAAACGTGATGTCGTGACCGGCTGTGAAGACTTCCACACAGTCCTGCAGACTGGGGTTGGGGAAACTGCTAAGATAGCTACTGCAGGTGTGCTTCTCGTTCCTCTTTAGCTGGTCACCTTGATATCTTTCTGGATCAAGCTCCTAGTGGCAGAGATTAGTACCATTTTAATAGGGTCACAGTGATTACAGTTACTAATCTTTAATTAATTGATTAATGTTTCCAGAGGTGAATGGTAAATCCATTTCTGTTCCAGTCACTTAGGACTTTGATAGATAGATGAGTGGAATAGGAAGGCTGGATTCTCCTGCACGTGACTTGTGTAACAGTAGAAAAACACACACAGATTATGGCCCTGTTTTCTCTTTCTCCTGTTTTTGTTGGCTTCCATTTTTTCTGTGGAGCTACAGCCTTGTTGACCCCTAGCTTCAGGCTAACTTTTCTCCTGTTGAATTGTCTTGCTTAACAGCTCTTTGCTGTGCAGGGAGAACAGTGTAAACAAGCTTTCTTCTCTGATGGTCTGAATTTGCTGTGTGTGGAGGGTCCTGTTGTCCACTCCAGGTGCCTCCTCCAGTTTTTCTTAGACTGATGCTGTAAGCACTTCCCAGTCCAGTCCCCAGTGTATATGTTTTGGTTGGGCTTTGGGTTTGGGGAGGTTTTCCCCCCCGTTTGCTACTGCTGTCATTTCCTTACTGCAGCAGCAGAGGACTGTCTTTGCTGAAGCATTTACTGCATTGGGTGTGAGTTTTCCCAGGGTGTTGTTGTCTCTTGGTGTAGCTGACGAAGCCGAGGGTATGGGAGTGAAAATGTCACGTGCATGTTTTTTCTCTGTAGATCACTGTTTAGCTGCTTGTTTTAAATAACTATACACAACCACAAGAGATGAAATCTATATATCTATATGTTTTTCTATTGCTGATTCCTTCCTCAAGCAGAGCTTGGCAGATATATATTACAGATGAGAAGTGGACAAGCAGTGACCTGAAACATGATTGAGACAGCCGGCCTCACTGTAGTCACTTCCATGATTTAGAGTTGTGCCAGATGAGCCTAGAGACTGGCGTGGACGTGTTTTGATAGAAATGTAGTAGAATTAATTTTAACTTAGATGATCTACTTTAGACTTGGAGTTTGGATTGCCGTTACGAAAGTTGAGCTATGGCAACTTAAACCCTAAAAAGGTTTTAGTCATCTACCATTTAATTTACTACATGAACTTTGACTTCCATACTAAATAAAGAGATGGTGCTTCAAGATTGTTTCCCTGGCTCATGCACAAGACGTTCTTTACAAGTAGTGGAGTGCTTGCAGTTACTTCTCCTCTTTGTGTTTTGCTGTCCGCTAAATGTACGTTGATGGAAACTGCTGTCACTAGAAACACCTTACATATTGCACCCAAAGTATAATGCTTTTTGAGGTTGCTGCTCCCATCAGTCTGCTCAGTAAAAATAGCTCATCTTGGTAAGTTGTTTCGACTTCACCAGGACCTGAAGAAGAGGCAGAAAAACCTGTGAAAACTAAGACTGTTTCTTCCAGTAATGGAGGAGAAAGTTCGAGTCGCAGCGCAGAGAAACGGGCAGCTAATGAAGAAGCCGAAGACTTCAGCGCAAAGCCTGCTCCTGCCAAAATGTCCAAGTTTGGATTTTCCATAGGCAGTCAGACAACAAAGAAGGCATCTGCGATATCCATCAAACTAGGAGCAAATGTAAGTTACCTGAGGTCGTTTCAATGTGGGGGAAGTGCTTTGGGGAGGCTTCCTCGCAGGAGGAACGCCGGGAGGTTAGCGCAGATAGGGTCTAACAAAGCACTGCCAGGCTGGCCGGCTGTGCGTGTGTAAGTACTTCCAGGTGATGAATACTAGGCCAGTTGCCTCAGGAAGGGCAAGACTTGATGGAAATGAACTGCAGGTTTTGAAACAGACGGGATAATTTTGTACTGAGATTTGATGAACCCAGAGTAACTTCCTGAGGGAAACGAGCAGACTTGTTAAACTCTTCAGGTTGCTCTGAAATTAGTTTTGGGAATTGCACTGTGTAGGGTGCTTAAAGCAAGCAGGTAGTCTCCTGGGCGGCTTAATGGGTCATCTTCCACTCCAAGGGTTTATTTTGCATGCATTTGCCGATGTTCTGTGAGGTCAGCGTGATCTGTTTATGCTGCGTGCAAGAGGTGAGAGGCTTTGCTCCCTGAGTGAGTGAGAGTTCTGATCCCCTTCACTACAGAAGTATCTTTGAGCTTGTTAAACGTGAACGTGATGCTTCTGTTGACTACCAAAGTAGTCCTCTGCTGGCTTGGACAAGGACAAGCCCGATGCTGCCTCTCTGTTTAATACAGCTCGTACTTCCCGCATGCGGCTGTGTTGGATACGTGATGACCCCTCGCCAGGGTTAAATTCTAACAGTAGTCACGGAGAGCTTGCGTGTGCAGTGCCAGTGTTTGGCCAGTCTGCAAAAGATACGCGTGCTGAGATAGTCTGAGATGGGAGGAAGGTGCTGGCTGGCAGCATTCTGGGGTATAAATGCAGTCGGGTCAGCTCACACGCGGGCAAAGCCGCCCGCTCTGGGCCACGAGCAAGCTCCAGTTCCTCATGTAGAAAGATACTTCAGTGGCCATGAATTCCACTCAGGATTTCCAGCTCACCGAGTTACTGGGTGGGTAACAGTGCATTAGGCTGAAACTCGCCCTGTTCCTTCTCAGTCATTTTCACTCTCTGAGCCCCAGCCTGGTTCCTGGGGAGCTGATGCTCTAAAAAACAGCACAGTGTTTACACCTTACTGGTGAGGAACGGCTGTGGACGGCCTCGTACGGCTTCTGCTGCCATGTCAGCCTCGAAACAACGAGCCTTTACGAAACAGCCGCCACTGACGTGGGGGAAGCACTGTACACGTGATGGATTTAGTAACAGTAGTACTGTAGCAGCAGGCTGTTGCTGCTGGCTCGGTGCTTGCTTAGTGGTCTCGAAGTGCCCGCCCGTGTCTGTGCTGTGTCACGTGGAGCAGTTGTGAGTCTGATAGATTCTTTATCTAGAGGAAGGTGTTTGTGGCGACCAAACCAGTGCCTTTTGGAGGAGTCTCAGACTCACTGCACTGCATGCTGCCTGCAGATGCCAGGCTGACAGGGTTGCACTGCTCTGGGCCAGAGAGCTGCGGTGTTGCTGAAAGCCAAGCAAAGAATTCCTCTTCTGGCCCTGACGGATAAAAACATTCCAGAAGAGTAGCAAAACCAGCGACATGGCAGACTCTGAATACCGTGGCTTGCCCACGTTCTGATTTAGTTGCCCATGTCGTGCGCCAGTGGCTGCATGATCCCTGCAGCCTGCTGGAAAGCTAAGACTTGCTTGTGGGGAACTGTGGTGCGAGAGCTGTCTGCTTGCTTTTCAGCAGATAAGCAGCCACTTTCCTTACTCACTAGAGCGAAACCTCTATCTGCTGGAGTAGAGCACAACCCCTTTCCCCCCCGTATCACCCATTTGGGGGGACTTGTTTGCCTTGATTTCACCCAGATACGTGACGTGCCGGGGCGGTTGGGGTCAGTAGGCTGACTTGTGCCTTCGGTCTTTTGCAGAAGCCTAAAGAGCCTGTTCCAACCCTTGCTCCGAAAACCCTTTCCGTAGCAGCAGCTTTCAATGAAGATGAAGATGTGAGTAATACTGAAGGCAGAGAGGGTGGGTCTGTGTCTCTCAGGGTTCTTTACGTAGGTGCTGGGGGTTTTCGGGCAGAAACACACCCCCTGGGTGGCTGTGGAAGCACGTACACTTGTGCAGCTCTGTGCTGGTTTAGTGAATGATTGGAAAGCGCTAGTGACCTTTTCCTGAAGATGAGAGGCACGTTAGGATTTGAGTCGTTGCTTTCACTGGCAAAGGGGAGGCAAAGAGGACACTGTTGCTGGTGAAGTATTTTACCTTTGAGTTACTGCTCCTTCTTACACAGAGCTGAGCAAAGGACTCTGTCTTTCTGTAACCTTGTGGAGCCTCTCTGTGGTACTGAGTCACTTGGCTTTCCTGTGGGGCTGTAGCCTCACCAGGCATTTGAAGCGTTGGAGAGGTGGTGGCCCAGCCACGCTGACCTCCTTTTCTCTCTCTAGAGTGAGCCAGAAGAGATGCCTCCGGAAGCCAAGATGCGCATGAAGAACATTGGAAGGTAGGTCAGCTCTCAGGTGGGCTCTGGAGAAGGGTGGGCGCCTTACAGTACCCCCTGCAGCTACGGGTCAGGCCTTGGTTTAGAGAAGCAGGAAGACAGAGAAGCTTTTTGAACCCGTTTTCCAGACCCGAGAGAATTCCCATCCAGATACTCCCCTGTGTTTCAGCTGCAGGTTAAAAGCAGTAAGCTTGCGTTTGCTCCTTGAGTCTTAGGCAGGAGAAGGCTAGTGTCTGGGAGTTCTGCTAACCTTGGTGTTCCACCTTAGCTCTCCATTCCACTAGTTGTCCTGAAGTAAGGGAGTCAAGGCGGACATTCAGGCTCCCGTGCACGGGGAGGGTGGGACTGCTGTGTGTCGGGGAGACAGAGGGTCAGGTTTCCCATGCCATGTACAGCTCGGGAACAGGGGCGTTCTCAGAGGAGGCTTCTCTGAACTCAGGGATGAGCTGTTAGCACGTTTATTTTAAGGATGCTTACCACGCCAGCCCGCGTTTGAAGCCGGTCCCCTGGAGGCTTGCTGCTGCTCGGTGCAGCTGCTTTCTCTAGCAGTACGTTTGGATCCCCAACGCGTAGCCCTCGCAGCGCGTTCCTCACGGCCTCGTCGGCTGCCCGTGCCATCGTTACAATCCGTGTGGTGGGCAGTAGTGAGAACCCCTGGTGGCACGGGCAGAGGCCTGGTAGCTGCTGCTGGCAGGCTGCGCTGGAAATGAGTCCTTGGGAGGGCGAGCTGACCTCCTCAACCCTCCTTGGTTTCCTTCCCGCAGGGACACGCCAACCTCAGCAGGACCAAATTCCTTCAATAAAGGAAAGCATGGCTTTTCTGACAACCAGAAGCTGTGGGAACGGAACATCAAGTCTCACCTTGGCAACGTCCACGACCAAGAGAACAACTAAGTGCAGATCGAGAGCGGGGTGGCTGGGGGGAGGGTGCTGCGTGACAGGAACAGTGTCCTTTTTTAAGAGCGGTGTCCGACTGACTGTCTCGGGAGCCACTTTTTTAAGACGGCGAGTGGTCCACTAACACCTGAGTTTGGAATTAGAGGTAATTTATGTTTTGTATACAGACTTCGAGGCGTTTGCTAATTTTGTAGCTCCGTGTGATTAGTTTCAAAAGGTTACAGATAATAAAAGAAACTGGAGTGGAGTGACCCTCGCTCAGACGATTATTTCGGGTTGGATGGGAGTAGTGGCGGAGCGAGGGGGACGGAAAAGGCTGCTGTCTCTTCAATCTGTTCAACACTGAGTGCTCTCCTTCTCACTCCTGGCTCCCTCCTCAGACCTGCACAAACAGCTGCCTTGCAGGAATACCAGTCCCGCGCTGGGAGTGCTGACAGCCTAGTAATTCAGATTCAAACTTAGGTGGGAAGTAAATTCCCCACCGTCATCACCTTCTGTTAGGTCTCTGCCAACCAGGGATGGTGTCGGTCTGAGTGGCTCCGGTAACTTAGCTCTGATTTGTTTAAAACTTCACGTAGGATGTGTAACCCTCCGCAGCCTCTCTCATCCTAAGGAGACGGACCTTGTCTGCACAGAATCGTCAGGACAGGGGTCAGCCAGTATTCCCCATGTGCTCCTCTTCAGTTGTTACCTCTGCGTAGCGCTTGTTAGCATTCCCCTGTGGCACGCAGAAGCCACCACTGAAAAGAAAAGCCCGTGTACGTGCAGCCTCCCGTTGGGTTGAAGTATTTCCTCCTTTACTCTGCTTGGAAGGAATGAAAGCCACAGCAGAAACCGGCACCTCGCTGCTTAGCCATGAAAACCAGCTCCAGATGCGCTTTCCCTGCCTCACTGCCGCAACCAAGGGGCGCCTGGGGGGCCTCAGCGGACACCATGGGGTTACAGAAGGAGAAGGCACGCGCAGTCCTAAGGGAAGTCTAAGGAGCATCGCTTCAGACTCCGGACTCCACCTTTTCCTGCTTACCTGCCGTTTGTGTAACGCGCAGCAACGCAGGCCCCAGTCTGTTCGGTCTCACTTCCTCTTGTTCCTCGCTGCGGAACAGTGCTGAAGGGCCTGGACCCGGTGAGGATGGCCGACTCAGAATGGGTTTTAAAGCCTTCACCAGCAGAACTAGCTCAACAGAAACAGCCACTCTGTCACGCAGGCCTCACCCCCCCAAACCAAGTTCCCTTCAGCTACCTGAGGGTGGCTCAGACGCCCTGAGTCCCAGCCTGGAACTCAGTCAGCTGCAGCTGGCCCCCCGAAGCCTTCCTTCACGCCTAGTTGAAGCTGTGAGCGCAGAGGGAAAGCGCATCTGGAAGCAGGTCTTTTAGTTCCCAGTGTTTGAGGGAAGCTCTGCCCATTTAGACTCCTGAGCCTGTAAGCTCTGAAAGCTACTCTCTGTACTTTCGTCCTGTCTGTGTTTCCGTTTCAAGCCTGATGCAGCTGAGCACCTGTCACGAGTTTCTTTCCAAGCCTTGGTATAAACCCAACAGGAACAAGGAGGTGTGATTCCTGTTCTCCCTAGCAGAGCTCTCTGCTCTCTCTAGACCACAACGCCGCACGCTCTCACAGCTGACCTGCAGGACTGTGGAGACGGAGCTGGGCGCCGCTGGAACGAAGCGTCTGCCTTTCACCTGGTTTCTCGTCTGTGGTTCTGGTTGTTGGAATAAATCCCTCCAAGGAGTGGCTGTTCACAGCTGAGAGCCATTTTATCTTGGGGCTGGCTGGGTCGCTCGTACTGGAGAACCCCCCAGAAACTGCTGCGGAGGAGTAGCGGTGCTGGGGTGACTGTCGGGTGAGCCTGCCGCAGCATCCTCTGCGGCCTCGGCTGACGGAGACGGTGGGGTCAGCGGAATTCTCTGGTGCTCTGGAATCCTTTAGGATTCACTCCCTGGATCAGTAAATGTCTTGAGAAACTTCAGCAGCTTTCAGCCTCTCAGCTGAAGGGGAGCAGAGACCCTGACTCACTTGGATGAGAGAGCTGTGTTCCTTCTGAGCACTTCATGGGGAGCAGCCCCCCCGGATGGCCCAAATGCACTCAGAACTGAGTGCCTTGCCGGCTGCATCAGCTACAGGGCTGGCTGGCAGAGGTGAGTGGCTGATGCTTAGGGGAAAGGGCTGATCTGAAAAGCATCTCCAAGACACACCTTACCTGGGGCTGCAGCGTGGAATTCCAGGTAGTCCTCAGCTTTGATTGAGGTAGCCTGGGGATTGGCATGGGGTCTTTGTTCTAGGAATACTCAGAGGTCCTAAAACTCAACATAACCTACAGGGTTTCCCTGTCTTAAGTGCTCCCAGGAGATTCACCAAGCCCTGCAGCTGGCTGGTGGAGCCCGGCAGGGATTGACTGTGCCCTTCTGCACTGTCACTGTCCAAGTGTCTGTGTAATGGGTGTGGGTTTGTCTGGGAAGGCTGACGCCTGCCAAGCAGTAGCAGTAGTGCTCCTTAGCAGCCCCTGGTTTGCAAAACATTCCAGGCATTACGGGAAGTAAATGCCCTGCGGCCCCCTCTTCGCTGCCCTGTGGCCCCCTCCGCGCTGCCCTGCGGAGTTGTGAAGGGGTTCAAATCCGTTCAGCGCTAAAGGAACAGACCAAACCTACCCGCAGCAAAACTGCGGCCAGCTGCCTGGGTTGGCGTTTCAGGCAATCCTGGGGGAGCCCCTTCTGCTTCTCCTTCCATCCCTTGAGGGGGGGCACTGTCCAGAGTCTCAGCATCACTGTTGTGGCAGCAGCAAACTCCAGTTGGTCTGTCCACAGGGTAACTGGGCAGGGGCTGGTTTGGGTACATGGGCTGGTTCCCGCAGCACAGGTGACCTCCTCGCAGTACTCAGCCAGCTCTAGGAGAGCACCTGGCCTTGTCAGCGTGGCTGCTGCAGCAGCAGCTGCGTTCAGGCTGATGGTGCATGATCTGTGTTTCTCAGACCAAGCACAGCCCCCCGCAGCCCCCGCTGAGGCCGAGTTCTCCGTGCTGCGTGCCTCCTCACCCTCCTCACCCAAGCTTGCTGTGGGAGCAAGCAGCTCCTGAGAAAAGACCTGCAGTTCTGCAGAGGCAAACAGGTTCTGAACTACTGGAGACCCTGGTGTAACCAGAGCTTCCTAGGCTGCAGGGAAGTAACGGGATAAATCAGGCCTAGCGGGACCACAGCTGGAAGTGTGTGCCCAGCTCTGGGCCCCTCGGTGCCAGGACACAGCTGCTTGAGAGTCCAGCAGAGCCACAAAGATGAAGAGGGGAGGGGAGCCTCTCCCTGCTGAGGAAAGGCTGAGGGAGCTGGGGCTCTTCAGCCTGGAAAAAAGGGACTGAGGGGGGACCCCAGGACTGTTGATCAAGATGGAAAGGGTGGGTATCAGGAGGAAGGAGCTAGGCCCTGCTCAGGGGCACCCAATGACAGGACAAGGGGCACTGGGTGTCAGCTGGAACAGAGGAGGTTCCACCTCAACTTGAGAAGAAACCTCTTCCTGGTGAAGGTGGCAGAGCAGGAGGCAGCTGTGCAGCTCATCCTTGAGCCTAGAGAGGGATGGAGGAGTATGGCAGGGCACCTTCCAAGGCACACCCCCCACCCCTGCCCTATTCACCCCAGAGCACAGCCCAAGGCAGAGGTGCTGCGCCCCCCCTTCAGTTGTACAGAAACCCCGACATCAGAGTGGTTACAGCTGGGCCTCAGCAGGGGCTGAGCGGGTTCCTCTCCCCCCTGCAGGGCCTGCGTGGTGTGAACCCACACTGTGCTCTTGCAAAGCGCCTTCTCACACCGCTCAGGAGGGCAGAGGGTTTCCTCTAACGCATCAAGATCTGAGCCTTTAGCAAGAGCTGAAAAGGAGTCACCAGGACAGCCTAAGGAGGGGAGGTGAAAGGCTCAAGAACTCTGCGGGACCCCTTCTCCTTCCCCCCGAAACCAAGAAGTCGCTTAGACCCATCCGTGCGTGGGAAAGTCCGTTTATGTCACGACAAGCAACGCCGCTCCGTACACCTGACGCGCAACCACCCGTCGCCTCCGTGCAGCAACTCAGCAGCACTGCGTGCTGAGCAGAGCTCTCCCTCTGAAACAAGGACACTGAACACTACCGACCCCCTGCCCGCAGTCCGCTCCAGCTGCGGCTGAAAGAGCCCGAATGAAGACCCCAAGGCAGCTCCACACACGAGGGACTCGCGAAGCCGAGAGCGACACTCCCTACTCACCTCACAGCACTCCGCAGAGGCACGGCCTGGCACGGCAGCAGAGGAGCGCCACGGCACGGGGGCTGATGTTCCCGGCCGGGCCTCCTTCAGCAAGCGACCTTCTGGGATTTATTGCCCACGCGTGTGGGGCAGCGGCCACGGAGCCGGCTGAACGGCTGGAGAGGTCCAACACTGCTTCTTCCACGGTTGGGGAAAATAAATAAGGGCAGCAGGGGTGACAGCCAGGTGCTGGCAGCCTCTGTCGGGCAGCAGGCTGAACACAGGCAATGCTGCAGCACTATTTACAGCTGTCTCTCTAACCCTCCCTCACATTACTCGACCCCTCATAAGGTAGAGGCATGGAAGTGCACTTCAGAAGAGCAGCAGGGCAGCCTCAAACGCCCCGTTACAGCAGCAGTGGTGTCGCTCTAAGCAGGATGGCTCTCTCCAGCGTCACGATCGTTCACAGTTTCTGTCTGCAGCCTTGATTCTCAGCCCCAGGAGCGACAGCTGGCAGCACTTCCTTCACGTGTTACTCCTGGCTTCACCGCAGTTGGTCATCAGAAAGGGATGCAGGATACACAGTACTTCTCTGAGAAAGACCCTGGGCTCTGGAACAGCCATCGACAGACTCATCTGGACCCAAGGCAGGACCCCCCAGTTAGCTACTGCTTACAGAGTCTCGGTGGCTGCAAGGCAGAGGAGCAGCAGGCCATTCAGTAGCTCAGCAGACCGACAGTTGATGAAGATAAAAGGCAGAATCCATGCGAGGTTGGTCCTCTTCAAGCAAAAGCTGTGACACCGTGTTCATTACTCTGCGTGCAAGAAGCTGACCCTGCACTGCTGAAGGCCTCGGATCCCCCTGCAACGCCGAAGGCCTCGGATCCCCCCGCAACGCCGAAGGCCTCGGATCCCTCGCTCTGGTCAGAGCTGGGAAACATCTGCTGTCACTGCAGACCGAGGACACTTGAAGGAACAGCTCTGGTCACACACGCCCAGCTCGTTTCATGACAGCGCCGGGCAGGTTTCTCGCCCCCAAACTCCCCAAGAACCCGCCTCACACAGGTGAAGAGGTTATCTGCTCCCGGCGTTCAATCAATGACTCGCAAACTCAGGCCTGCGCATCAGGAACAGCAACAGTTCTACCAGTCCTTGTGTCTACGCGGTGGAGCGATGAACTTGCCCTGGAAACACTTTGCTAGGGCACTGGCAGGAAGACACTCGCTCCTGCAGCCCGGTAACGCTGTGACCCGCTCAGTGTTCACCCTTGGGGAGGATTTCTGAGGGTTCTCTATCAGTGTTTGAGAATGAACAGGGTTCCTCCACCCAACACAACATGGGCTCGGATCTCAACAAGCTGGAGGTCTCAGTGTGAAGCGTGCTGTGACACAAAGGCAGAACCATCACCAGGGTGCCCGCTTTGGCTGCGCCCAACACCAGCACCAGCTTCCTTCAGGCGACCGAAGGTCAGGAAACGAAACCCCGTTACACAGAGGCTGCAGTGTGACCTCCTTTACACAGAAGAACGCCCTGTGTCTGCAGGGGCTGGCCTCTGGCCAAGCTGTCTCCAAGAACTACTTCCTCAAGCTCCAGCAAACACCTGCCCGCTCTCTGTGACTGCTTTTCTGCTCAAGCCTGGCCCTGCTGCCCGCCGGCCCGGCACTCAAATAGGTTCTTCAGCCCTCTCTAGGGTTAGGGATGCGCTGACTGCTGCTGGTGCGTCTGTCCAGAGCAAAGCAGCACGAGGTAATCTGTCTGCTGCACGGAGCATTCCAACCTTCCGCGGTGCTGGGGCATGAACAGACGGAAGCAACTTGCTGCCCAGCCTCATGAAGCGCACAGCCAGAGGGCAGTTCCACAAGTGTGTTTGGAGTTCACACACAACGAAACCCGGGGTAAAGACGTGCATCTCTAGTTTTCAGTGCTGGTTCGTCACAGTCTGGCCTCTTTAGGGGGTTTTTGGTACTGTTTGGCTTCTTTCCGCAGAACCCGCGTTGGTTTTATTAGGTTTCCCACGGGGATGGCCAGCGCAGAAACCTTGGCCCACACTGAACGCCTCCCCTCGCCCTCCCACCCGCGCCCCGTGCCCAACTTTGCTCCGAGACACACAGCACCGGGGACCAGCTGCTTGACAACAGGCACCACTGCACACCGTGCACACCCGGCTACAACCTGCACTCTCGCCCCCTCAGTTTCCTTGCTCCGGCGTTACAGGAACTTGGGCCACCTCCACTTCGACAGTTTCGATGGTCTGTGTCAAGTCGGCCCTTTTCTGTCCCTGCTGCTGCGCCAGCACGTAGTTCACCACCTGCATGATGCTCTGGTCAGAAAGGGTCGAGACAGAGCTACACTCCTCAGCAGCCGCAACCGTCTCGAGCAAGTTCCCTGCCACTACTACAGTCTCAATCTGATCCCCACCAACATCCATCTCCGTTTCTTGCTCCTGCCCCTCTGCTGCCAGCGTGCTGATGGCGTGCTCCACCTGCGTCCCCTGGTTATGAAACTGAAGAGTATCCTTTTCCAGCATAATTTTGCAGGGCACGTAGTCCTTGTGGAGCCTGGTCATGTGCTTGCGCAGCGTCCGGGCGTCGATGTAGGCTTCGCTGCACACCGGGCAGACGTACGGTCGCTCACCAGTGTGCGTGCGCACGTGGCGCTTCAGGGAGCGCGCATCAGCCCAGGCCACTCCGCACGTGAGACACTCGAACGGCTTCACACCTGCGATCCAAGGGTGAGAAGGAGATGACCGTCACTGTTGGCAAACAGGCATGAGCGATGCTGCTGACTGACAGGGAAGAACAAAAGCAACACCACAACTTTTCCCCCCAACACAGAGAGTTCTTAGCCAGCAGTTCTTTGCTACCCATTCAGCGGCAAAGGCTTTCCACAAGGCTCTGCCCAACCCCACGCTGTTTTCAACCAAGCCTCCAGTGTCCTGTATTTTAAGTGCACATCACCTGTTAACATCTACTTATTTATTACCTGTTATGCCTCTCAGAAACCTCACTTCACTTCGCTTGGATCTCTAGCCAGCCTCAGGTGCTGTCAGTCCTGCTGCACAGCTCTCAGCTCAGCTTGCACCACCATCTACAGCGCCTTCCCTCCCCCTCCTCCACAATATTGATGTCCAAACACTGCCCTGACGTTTGTGGACTCTCATTCTGCCCCGTAACAGGAGTTCCCTAGTCTGTGGTGTGACAGCATCACA
>VZRI01008977.1:56305-93471 GCA_013397515.1 Upupa epops
CATCTACAGCGCCTTCCCTCCCCCCTCCTCCACAATATTGATGTCCAAACACTGCCCTGACATTTGTGGACTCTCATTCTGCCCCGTAACAGGAGTTCCCTAGTCTGTGGTGTGACAGCATCACAGAACTACTCAAGCTAGAAGACGACCTCTGAGCTCATCCAGCCCAGCCCATGACCNCTCTCCTCTGGACCTGCTCCAGTCCCTTAATCTCTTTCTTGAAGCATCCAGAACTGCCCTCAGTACTCGAGGTGATGCCTCATCAGTGCCGAGTGCAGGAGGAGAATGATGTCTCTGGCCCTGTTGGCCACACCTGCTGATACAAGTCAGGAGTCACTGGCCTTTCTTGCCACCCCAGCACACTGCCAGCTCCTGTTCAGCTGGATGTCAACAAGCCCTCCCAGGCCCCTCTCCACCAGGCCTAAGAGGCCATGTGGGTGGTGGCAAACAGTTTTCCATGCTGGCTTTTCTTTGGCTGCAGTGACTGCAGGTTCAGGTTCAGTACCTACTGGCCACTTCCTCTCTTTAGACACAGACAAATCTGTTTCACTAGTGGCACAGCTCTCAGGTTTACGTGTCAGAGCTCTTTCGAAGGAGACATGCTTCAGAAACACTAGGTTTTGCCCTGCCAACGGAGCGTTCACGGAGTTCAGTACAGTGGGAACACCCAAAGCTCACAGACCAACACCACACTCCACAGCCAAAGTAGAACAGACCACACTGAACTACACAGTGCTTGCGTGCTTTCCCCAAACACCACAGAGCTCGGCACTTGAGCCCTTTCCAACAGCAACCTGTGTTTAAAGGTCAGGCCATGCACTCCCCTGCTCAAAGAATGCTCTGTTAACCATGGGCACCCTTCAAACAGGAGGAGGTTTTGCTGCACCCAATTCTCCACCAGACAGGCACCTTTTGGTCCCTTCTAAAAACCTTCTGCTTCCATTAGAGCTCTGAGAGGGCCAAGTCACCACTACTCCTGTGTGGGTCTGCTGGCTTAAAATCCCAACAGCCCCTTCTGGAAGCAAGGTAACAAATCAGGACTCGCAGGAAAACAACTGGAGCAGCAGCAAGAACTTCTATGCATCTTGTAAGACAGTACAGGCACCCTACGCTACCAGAAATGCTTGACCCTTTTTCACGATGCTTTCAGGGGTTGAGGGATGACTCGTTCGCCACGCACCTTCATGATTGTTCATGTGCCTCCTAAATTCACGGAGCTGTGCGAACGTCCTTCCACACTGCTCGCAGACTCGCTCCAGGTTCTGCTTCGCTCTCCCTTTCTTATCGTGCGTGGCCTTCTTCACGTGTCTTCGGTACAAGGCTTTCTCATAAAACTCTTTACCACAGACATTGCACCTAAAAATCACACAATCCCAGAATCACCGAGGCTGGAAAAGGCCTCTGAGCAAATTCAGCCCGGCCTCTAACCTAACGTCACCACAGTGAGCTAGACCACGGCACCAAGGGCCACATCCAGTCTGTCCCTCAACACCTCCAGCAGTGGAGACTCCACCCCCTCCACCATCAAGAGTGTTTGATCATGAAACCATGACTCTATTAGTCATGTCTATTAGTCATTAGTCTATTATTGTGTTACAACCTTTAAATCAAAACANGGTTCGATCATGAAACCATGACTCTATGCCTGTTACAACCTTTAAATCAAAACACTGACTCGAGCAGGCAAAGTTCAGCAGGGACACTGTCTGATGTGACAAGTGGCTCCTTAACTAGAGGTGACATAGCCAGCCTGAGCGGCGTTTCCTCCTATCCACAGCCACAAAGCTTCCCCTTCCCAGTACAATGATACCTCACACCAAGCGTTTCTACCTTCAATTACATTTAGGTGACATTTTTGCTGTAACTAAGAGTGTGCCTCCAGGTTGGATCATCCTATCTCAAGTCACTCCAGCATTCAAGACCCAGTCAACATCAACCAACTGGCACTTCAGCAGTGGGCCAGGAAGTTACACGTTGACTGGCCATGGATCTGTAAAACTTGAGGCTGTTTAGTGTGTTTCAACTGCACAACGAGTGTCCTCTTACTTGTAAGGGTCTGTGACGGAATGAGACTTGACGTGAGAGTACCAGTCTTTCTTCCAGCTGTAAGACTTCCCACAGAACTCACACTGGAATGGCTTCACGCCTAAATGTTTATTCATATGCTGCCGGAGATCCCGAGCTTCGTAGAAACTCTTCTCACACCTGTAACAGTAAAAGCTTTAACATCCTGTATAAAGGTCACGGTGATCCCCGTTTCAAAAGCATTGCAATCCCCTTGTTTAATGCTGGCTGAAGGCTTGAGAAGCCAACACCCACTGCACCACTGTATGAAACACCCTCCCTTTCCAGACTGTGGAAAAGCAGAGGACCAGCAGTATCTGAAAGCCTGCAACAGAGCTTGAAGACTCGTAAAGCACTTCTGTCTGTAATCAGTAGCTGCATCTTCCTGTCGGCTCTGTGGGGAAGCTTCCACTAACACTTCAGTGAAGTAACTCATGTTCGACTAGGCCAAAGCTCAGAGTCAAGCCTGGCAGGGAGGTCTGCACACCCAGCCACTCCTGACCAGCTCTACTCTACAGTAAGGAGCTGCTTTTAACCTTGGCAGTTACTGGGACCATAAACGTAAAGACAAAGCCCACCAAAAGAACAGATCGACTTACTGAGTACACTGATACCCACGGACTTCAGGCTTAGGCTGGTGTTTCTTGACGTGTTTTCCCAGTCCTGATGCCCTGTGGAAAGACTTCCCGCAGATAGAGCAGAGGTACTTGGATTCTCCTGACAAAACCAAAACGGAACAGGTTACAGAGCCCAGTCTCCATACACACAGAGTGTTCTGTGTTTTTCTTCTCACGTAATCTCAGTACTCAGAACTGTGCCACAAGGAGATGGAACTGAAGCATATTTTGCATGAGCGTGCCAATGAAAGATGACTACCAGGACAGGGGAGTGGCAACTCCCAATTACTCTGTCGCGTGTTTTTAAACACAGGTACAACATTGCGTTAGGCATTAAATGTGGCCTGCCTGAGCACTGTCCCATGTCAAGGGAAAGAACCACCAGCTGCCTGTAATCCTAAAATACACTGTTTCTCCAGCAGCACAGGACTGTTTACTGATGAGTTACATCCTGAGTTTGTTCAACAGCACCCTAAAACAAGAAAGTTCTCCACTCTAATCACTCAGTCCAGGAGTAGTGAGTACCAACATAAATTCCTTCACTTCTGGAACAAGAAACATGTCTAATTGCAATTCCTCATGGAAAAGGTGGGCAGACACTGGACTTGACTGCCTGGGCAGGTGGAGTCCTCCCCATCCCTGGAGGCATTTAAGCAAAGACATGGCACTTAGTGCCCCGGTCTAGCTGATGTGGTCATGTCCTAGGCTGGATGAGCTCAGAGGTCTCTTTCAACCTCAGTGTTTGTGATTTTGAACCTACCCAACTCAAGAAGCAAGAACCCCTGAGAATGTGGGCACACTGCTTATATTAAATGCCTGTGCTGACATCTTTCACATGCTAAGATCTTGGAAGGTAAGAGACCTTCTAAGCTTTCCGTGTAGCTAAAGCAAATCTAGTAAAGCATATATGAAAGCCCTCAGGGATTGAACTGTGCATGTTGTTCTCTGGAAGGGCTGGAAGTGCAGTGCTCCAGAACGTTGCAGCACATTGTTTGTTGATGTGACATGACAGAGCCAGTAAAGCGTGCACACCAAAACACACCAACAGGCCAAGCACAACTCCCTGTTCCTGTAGTGAATGTCTGCAGAGCAATATTAAGAAGAAATATAAAGAAATTAAGTATTAAATGACCACCTGCTCTATCTCAGTTGCCTGACCAGCAGAAACAAAAAGGAGCAACTGTAGGGTTTGTTTGGTTTTCAGAAGTGCTTCACTGACACTGAGGAACAAAGTTAACAGCTCACCAGTGCACAACAGCCAACCGAACTGAAAGAATCCACTCCCACACTCACCCGTGTGAATGCTCACGTGTTCCTGCAGACTTCTTTTTGTGACAAAAGACTTCTCACACAAGTCACACTTGAACTGTTTCTGTACTTCGTGGAGAGCTAAGTGCATTTTCAGTCCGTGCTTATATGTAAACGTCTTGCCACAAACCTAGAAGACACCCACGTCCAGTGGAACAGGACAAACAGAGCTCATTACGTAGTCGCTGCTCAACTCCTAACACAACAACATCTCCTGCAGTCTTGGGGAACCAGGACAGCCAAGCTTGTGACTTTACACCAATGACAGGTTAGAACAAGACTACAGGAGAAGACACTCTTCTAGTCACAGAAATGACTTCTCACAATTCAGCCCCACTCTGATCGATTTCAGTCTTGGACTACAAGACTTTTCATCAGCAGTGTTACGCTGGTCTAACTTAACCACAGCTTTAGGACACCGAAGCATGAAAAGAACGTTACTCACTTGACTCCAGAGTAAAAGGACTCCTTACCTTGCAGGCATGCGGTTTCACACCCGTGTGCTTGAGCATATGTATTCTGAGAGAGTAGAGCTTAGGTAGAGTCCTCCCACATATATCACATATGAACTCCCGCTTCGTCCTCCCCTTCACTGAGGGCGCGCCCGTCTCTCCTACAGTAGCTGCTGCAGCATTGGCTTTGGTCTTCTGAGTGTGCCGGACGAGGTGAGCTCGCAGAGAGGCACCATACTGGAATTCTTTTTTACACAGCTGGAAAAGAAAACATTCCACCTTCACTTTGCACTTAATGCTTAAAGAGAATCAAAGGTTTCCAGTACAGTGATGGGCTAGGTTTGTGGCCGACTCCAATGGGCAGTTGATGAGTAGATGAAATTTTGCATTATGGCTGCTGGTCTCTTGTCAGGGGGCTACCTTCCAGGCTAATCTAAACATGGCTGCAAATTTACTGGTAGCGTTCAAAGCAGAGCCCACTCCAGCACTGTCCTGAGCAGCAAGCGCATGCCTACAGTCACCAAGTGCTGCTGGGCTGCATGACTGTGTCACGTTTTACCCCACTTCATCCAGATTAGGGCTGCAGCCACCTCTGGAGCTGGTAAGGAGAGGATATACATGCATGAAAAGCAGCAAGAAAAGCAATTACTCATGGTGCTACTGAACCCATTGCCACAAAGAAGGAAGCTTATGGGAGAAAGACAGCCAAAGAGAACTTACTGGGCATTTATAGTCTTTAGATCTCTCATGTTTCAGGGTGTGCATTATAAGTGCATAGCGCCGCTGGAACACCACCCCACACTCCGGGCACTTGTGCTGAGCTTCTGTCTTGTTATTCTCTGCGTTGTCTCTTTTGGGCTGTTTCATTTTCTTCCCTCTTTGTACCAGCTTCATAGCAACCTTAGTTAGAAAAATACAATCCGTTAATAAACTTTACCTCACTACATTTGCTCCCTTCTACGCCAGCTCCTACTAAAAGCCAGTGTTTCTCTGTGTTCCACTGAACGGGAGGGACTGAAGGCACCTCTGGAGATCATCAGCCATCCATAAGCACTGAAGAGAAATGACCAAAACACAGGACCCGGCACTTGGCTTTGTCGTCCCTCAGACAACTGGCCTCGGCCCATCCATCCAACCCACCCAAGCCCCCCTGGAGAGTCTTCCCGACCCTCGAACAGATCAACACTCCCCCACATCGCCGAATTCACACAGAATACCTGCTGCACCGCCGATTTAGGAATGGCCTTTCTGTTCGGCAGGGCTTTTTCAGTTCCCTTATGCAGTCTGATATATCCCCCTTCGCTGACAGAACGCTGGCGAAGCTTGCTTTTGTAAGTGCCGTCTTGCCTGGTAGCGGAGCTTTCCGGTTGTGAAACTGGAACGCTTTGCTCTTCAGTTTGCTCCCCGGGGTTTTCCTGGAGCATCTCTGAGGAGTCTTCAGGAGTAGCATCCGTGTTTGTTTTACCACCTCCATTTTGATCCATCTTGATTTTCATTGGAGTTTGTGTGTTTATAGCTTCCACGGCCAACGGTCCAGCCCCTATGATAGTGATGGTGCTTTCGGAAATGTGGTCCACCAGCTGCAGCTTGGTATAATTTCCAGTTGCTTCACACTGCTCCACAGGCTTTGAAAGGTCATCTGAAGTGGTCTCCACAGGCTCTGAGGGCAGAAGTTCAGGCTGGGTTGCTGTTTCCTCCTCTGTCCCACCAGAAGGAGGAACGCCATTCACAGCTACCGGTACCTCACTGGCTACGGGTTCAGGTTGCTCAGCACCATCCACAAACTGTGTTTCTGCTCCAGTCTGGTCGGCTAAACCGTGAGTCAGCTCTATTGTCTGAATATCTCCCTTCTGGTACACTGTAATTTGCTTCTCTTCCATCTGTTTGTGCACGTTCTCACAGATTTTGAGGACCTCTGTCATGAAGAGATGCCGAGCAAGCATGACCACTTCGGCCATGTTACAGAAGTCAAAAGTCAACTCTGAAGTGTAAGCAAATTCCAGCAGAGGCAGGAAACTGGACTTGCAGAACCCTACAGCAGGAATAAAACAAGGTATTAGAGCAAACACTGGTGACCCCAAACTACATCCATCATGGGTACTTGGTGTAACAGTTAACCACTGATATGGCTAACTCTGAAATTCAGAGCAAAATGCACTTGCAACTAACACTCCAGTCCCTCTACCAGGAGGGGAAGAGTCCTCTTTGTGTGTTCACTACGTGGAAGTAAGCTCAGGTAATTCTCCAGTACGCAGAACTAAAGGTGGCTTCACAATGCAGCTTTCTAAAAGAACACTGAGGTGATGGGAGAGACACGCTATTTTTAACCTGAAAACCCACTCTTCCTGCACCCACTACACTCAGAAAGGAGTCGGCCGTTACCTAAGTAACCAGGGCCATGGCAGGAAATTAAGACAAGGAAGTGGCTAACACAGAAATAAAAAGGTACAGCTATAAAAAGAAATGCTTGAAAAGAAGCATTCGCTGTGCTTTTCACCGATCCACAGAACGCAAAGGACCTCATCCAATCCAATCCAATGCCACCGCAGGATCGCCTAGATACCGCTGCACAGCTTGTCAGAGATGTTAAGAGAAAAATCATTCCATGTGGAAAACCAGATTGATCAAAACCAGAATGATCACTTCAGCATTAAAATCCATACAAAACTCTTGTGGATTGAAAGGGAAAAAAGCAAGATGCTAGGTGGTTTTCAACACTCAACCAAAAAAAGACGGAATGAAATACTGTACCATCTGACTTAGGATACCATGATTTTTAGTGTCGAAACCCACAGCTACTCACCTGACAGATCCACTACAGCTTCATGACTAGCAACAGCTCCCTTTTCAACGAAGAGCTCTCGGAAGTACTCGCTGTTAGCTGCCAAGACAGATTTGTGAGCTCTGTACTCCTCTCCTTCAATCAGTAGCGTCACATCACAGAACTGATTGGAAAGCCTCTGCTGATTCAGTTGGTGTAAGACTGACAGACAGTGTTTTGAAGATGTCTGCTTTACAAGGCCCCTACTGTCAACCTGTTACAGACAACACTGTGAGAACTTGACTACATTCAGATTGTGCCTTTCCAAGTATTCACAGTAAAACAGAGAAAAGGGTTACTGCTCTGCAACGGAACAATCACTTCAAACCTGCAAAACACACAGCTGCACCTTACATTTAAAGGAGGAAAACCACAGCTCCAGGTCTCACCCTCCCTCCGTGTTTGGAGGCAGGCAAATGGAAAAAGAATACACGCATACTCAAACAGCTCTTTGACCATACTCTTTGTTGCTACAGTCTGGAAAGGCTTCTAGATTCAAACTTCCTCACTTGCATGTGAGCCCACCTATCAAGAAGTTTATGTGCAAATACAGCTTCACTGATTGACAAACACACACAGATCCCAGCAGGATCTTGCACTGTGATGGTTTACTGCTTATTGTCTTGCTGTTTGTTTTCCCCTTGAGCCCTATGCACAGACACACAAGTCTGAGGGGCTTTTCCAAAGACAGTGTTCTGTAATTAATTTAGTGTCCCCACGTAACAAATACCTCTGGCAAAATGTTCCTCATCTTATTATTACAAGACTGTCACAAGAATGGAGACAGCATTCCAGAAGATTCTTACACGCTCAGGTGTAAACAACGGTACTTACAAATACAAGCTCATGCTTGGCTATTGGCTTCTTCTTTGAAGGCTTTAGAGATGAAGCTAAGATTGATGGTGTGTTATTCAGTTCATCATCCGTTTCACTACTGTCCTCATGAGATTTGGCATCCAGCCCCAATTCCTCCAGCATTTCAGAAGGATTCGACAGAGATCTAGAACGATCTAGCTTTTCCTGGCACTTGCTGCATTCTTTAATGTAATCTTTGACCTGCTTAAGAATACCTAGGAGAAATGAATGGAGCTTAGTTAGACTTCTAGTCTCGTTCAGGGTACCTAAACCAGTCATTAGCAAAGAAACACTAAACACTTGCTGTGACAAATTCAGTTAGTCACCTTTCCAGCTTCTTACCAGTCCCACTTCTGCCGTACTACCACATGAAATCGTGCAGCATTACTGCAATCCACCATTAATTCGAGACAGATCAGGCACAACATCATTAGATTGAGCAGACATTCCGAGAAAGAATTTTCAGGCTAGAAAAAAAATCACTGTTATGCAGACATCTGCTCCAAAAACCCCAAGACTGTGCAAGCAGTAACCTAATACACGTGGATCTCAGCTTGTGTTTACGAGAGGGAGTGAAAAACGGGCACGCTGATGCTTTCAGAGCATGAGCAGCACTATCACTACACGCTCTGTAAGGAAAACACAGATTCCAGTCCAGGCCGAGACACTCAGAGCCATTTCAAACATTTCTATATTTACTTCATTGGAAACCAAAGACAGTTCTCAGAGCATAAGGTCTTCTAACAACCTTGCTGGTCACAGGACCACACTCCAGCCTACTGCTTCCTAGCTCAGAGCACAGTGGATGGGCGCTCAGGATGATGACTCGGTCAAAGCCGCTGTCCACCAGCAGCAGCAGCAGAGGATGAGAACAGCAGGGGAAACCAGTGATTTTGAGGGGACAGAGGAAACAAACAGAGCACTTGAACTGAAAGCAGGGCATGCATTTGAGTATTCTCAGGGTGAGAAAAGCAACAATACAGGTTGCGCAAATAAAGGTAACCAGTGGGATCACAAGATACAGAACACAGAATGCCCTCTTCTGACCAACAGAACATGGACGGAAGTCCTCCAGGACGTTTCCAGCAGATAACAGTCCCAAACCCGGGCAGTAAACAGAACCCTGCTAAAGGCAAGGCACCCATCATCCAGATTTGCTACATCAACCTTGAGATGCCAACTATTTTTTCACATCAAGGATTTGCAAGTCAATGAAATCTGGACTGGAATGATGAGCTGTAGCTAGAACAAACAGTCGCCACATTAACACAGCAAAAACTAAAGCTGAAGTGACAGGTACGATGCCTGACAGACTGAAAGAGT
The DNA here is from genome assembly GCA_013397515.1 of Upupa epops. Classification (NCBI taxonomy): domain Eukaryota; kingdom Metazoa; phylum Chordata; class Aves; order Bucerotiformes; family Upupidae; genus Upupa; species Upupa epops. Next base: position 65,746 of record VZRI01008977.1, read on the forward strand.
CCCAACAAGCCAGACAAGGAAAAGTACAAACGGAAACTGGGCCCCGGGCAGCTGAAAAGCTGGATAGTTGTTCAGTGGATATGGAAGGCTAAAAGCAGCACGCTAAATCCAAAGGGAACACAGTTAACAAGCCACCATCTCAAACTAAACCAAAGAAGCCCAGACTGCTGCTCATACACTGTGGTCTCCAGCAGCTGCAACATCACTCAGAACCCAGCTAAGAATCAGCTTGGTCCTTCTGGCTTCTCATTGGGAAAAGACGAACAAAATACAGTGAGTGCAAGGACTGTTCAGAATCACTGTCAGCTCTACTATTCACATGTAAGCATCGTCACAGATAACCTAGAGAGGTACTACTAAGGTACCGAGGTTAAAAGCCAAGCTAGGTCCCAGGGAACACATATCACCCTGTACAAAGCAGACAAGTTGAGAAATCACTGCTGTAAGCAGCATGCATGCAGTGCTTGGATGGTAAGAGTCGTGCTCCATGTTTCGATATTCATAGAAGGGTAAAAAGGCTGGTGAAGGGTCTGGAGAACAAATTTTGTGAGGAGCAACTGAAGAAACAGGGGCCATTAAGTCTGAAGAAAAGGAGGCTGAGAGAAGGAGACTTCATTGCTGTCTGTAACTACCAGAAAGGAGGGTGTAGAGAGGTGGGTGCTGGTCTCACAAGTAGCAAGTTAACAGAAGAGGAAAGAGCCTCAAGTCGTGCCAAAGGAAGTTTAAGTTGGAAATTAGGATAAACTTCTTAATTGAAAGGGTCGTCAAGCACTGGACGAGTCTTCTCAGGGAGGTGGCTGAATTACCATCCCTGGACGGGTTTAAAAGTCAGGCAGACACGGAGCCGAGGGGCAGCGTTTAGGGGTGAGCTTGGTACAGCTGGGTGAACACTCGGACTCGATTCTCTTGAAGTCTCTTCCAGCCTAAGCGGCTGTCTATTTCCTACACCGCTACGGAGTGAGGAAGCCACCGGACCGCCGGGGACCGAGCCGCACGCACCTCGGACAGCTCTGAGCAGCGCCCCACAGCCGCAGCCCCCAGGCGGCGACAGGCGCGCCCGCAGGCACGGTGCCTCCCTCCCCGCCTCCCTCCCGCGGCCGCTCACCTCTCCACCAGTACTTCTGCGAGAGCTCCTGCCAGGTCTGCAGGCGGGTGCGGTGGGCGCCGTTGGGCGCCAGGTGTGCGGCGCAGATGAGGTGGGCGCGGCGCTCGGCCTGCAGCACCACCTCCAGCTCGGCGAAGCGCTGCTGGTCCCGCTGCCGCCGCTGGTAATACAGGGTCCCGCCGCGCACCACATAGCAGGCGGCGGCTTTGCGGATCTTGCGCTTGGCGTTGCCTTCCGTGCCGGGCGCGTAGGGCTCCCGCTCGTTGGTCAGGTAGCGCAGGATGGCCAGGTAGCTCTCCTCGCTCGACATGGCGCGGAACGGGAGAGGCGACCGGCGGGGGATGACAGGACGTCCCCGCTAGGCACGGGCGAGTCGGACTCCCGCAGGGCACGGGAGGTCACACGCAGCGGGCCGGAGCGTCCCGGGGCGGGGAGCTTCCCTCGCCCCGGCGCCGGGTGCCAGGCCCCGGGGGGGAACTCGAGTTTCGCAGCCAGCGGCGGCGGGCGGGAGGAAGGAGCTCAGGCGGCAGCAGCGCGGAGAGACAAAATGGCTGCTGCACAAGAGGAAGTGACGTCAGCAGGCTGCGCAAACGCGCGGGGGCGGGGACGGGCGTGCGCCCGCCGGCGGCGCGCTCACTGCAGGCCGCCATCTTTGAGCTGGGCAGAGGACAGAGCGGGCGGAAGAGTGCGGGCGGCCATCCGAGAGCCGGGCACGGTGCGGAAGGCCCGGCACGGCCGCCGCGCTGCGAGCAGGGGGCCATCCCAACTAAAACCACTTATAGCCTGCGCCCCGACACGGGCCGCATCCGCTCTGCGCTCTGGGAGGAGGAGAAAATCGGGTTGCGGTGCGAGGATGCCTGTCGGGAGCAGCACGACAGCCATGTGCCCGTGCACCGAGCGTCCTGGTTTATGTGTGGAGGGGAAAGAAATCTTCTGCTGGGCATCCTCTGCTGGTGTTCCTTGCTCGAGTTCTGCCCTGAGTTGTACACACGTTACAGAAGTATCAAGCGCAGTAGCTGCAGGATGCCGGGGCCCAGGCAGCAGCAGGACCGTCAGCAACCCTGCGCTCAGTCCTTGCAGAACAGGATCTGGAGCGCTGGGATCCTCAGATACCTACAGACTTACTGGATGGAACCAGTCCAGCAGGAGCCTCAAAGATGGCCAAGGAACAGAGCATGAGGGACAAGGTGACGCTGAAAGCTGGGGGTTTTCAGCCTTAAAAAGGGAAGGATTTAGGAGGACCTTGCAGCTGTTGTCAGCTACCTCACTAGAGGCTGCTGAGGAGATGAAAGCCAACACTGTGCTTTCTGTGCTGCACATTTGCTGCACAGCGACGTGCAGCAGGCGCATGTTAGAGCGAAGAAACTCCATGACACTGGGATTTTTAATGTTTTACTTGCCTGTCATGGTGGTACTCAAATAACGAAGCAGGTCACCCCAAGAGGTTGTGGAACTGCTGTTTTGTTCAAAACTTTGTTGAGCAACCTCATCTAAGTAGGCATGCTTTGAGGAGGGGGCTGAACCAGGTGACCTCTAGAGATCCTTTGCAACCTAAATCATTCTGTGGGTCAATGAAAAAGTAAGTATTCCCTTTTTCATCATACTGAGTAGAGGATCAGTTAGTTACCTTGCTTTAGTTAAACATGAGGAGTTAATAGATATTCATTTACTTATTAAGGGATTAATTTAAAAATTAATCTCTGCCATCCAGAGGAACCTTAACAGACTTGGGAAGTGTGGCAGTGCAAACTGCATGAGGTTCAGCAAGTCCAAGTGCAGGGTCCTGTGTCTAGGTCAGGCCAATCCCAGGCACAATTACAAGGTGGGTGCAGTGTGGGTTGAGAGGAGCCCTGAAGATGTGAAGGTGTTTATTTATCAGAAGCTGAACACAAGCATTTGCTGTGATGACAGGCTGGGGTTGTTCAGCTTAGGAAAGAGAAGACTCAAGGAGGACCTTATGACTGCCTTCCAATACCTGAACCTACAGGGAGGGCCTTTTCACAAGAGTGTCTAGGAGTAGGACAAGGATAAATGGTTTTGAACTGAGGAGATTTAGACTAGATCTCAGAAGGAAGTTCTTCAGTACAAGAGTGGTGAGACTCTGGAATAGATTGACTAGAGAGGTGGTGGATGCCCTCAAACTGGAGGTGTTCGAGCTCAGGTTGTGTGAAGCCTTGAACAACCAAGTCTAGTTGAGAGGGCATGGCAGGGAGGATGGAGTAGGTGATCTTTAAGGTCCCTCAGTGATTCTGTGATACCTGTTGATCCATTGCTTTCTGTGTTAATACTGAATCACGTGCAGTTGGACCAAGCTGACATCCTACTGTGAACAGCATGCCTCACATACTTGTAGCACAGCTTGGGAGGGAAATAACCTAATGAGTTCTTCACTGTCTCACCCCACCGGACAGAAATCATAAATAAACAGTGAGAAAGAGTAATATTAAAGCATTTCTGTGCATCAATGTGCTACCACTAGGCAGCCAAAGCCTGCAAACTTCATAGTCTAAATACTAACTTACTAGGTGTCAGCTGGAACATGGAAGATTCCACTTAAATACAAGAAACTTCTTCAGGGTGATGGAGCACTGGAAGGGACTGCCTGGGGAGGTTGTGGAGTCTTCTCTGGAGGAGTTTAAAACCCATCTGGACCTGTTCCCATGTGACTGGATCTAGGGGATCCAGTCTGGATGCTGCTGTGGCAGGGGGACTGGACTGGATGACCTTTCAAGTTCTCTTCCAGCCCCCAACATTCTGTGTTAAGTCTGACAATACAATTGTCTTAAGAAATCAAGTGCTTTGTGGCACTAAGTTGTTTTCCAGTCTGCAGCAACAAGCATTTCACAGGTTAATTCTCCTCAGTGTATATCCTACACAGCTGATGAGACCACAGCACAAGTTATGAAAGTTAGTCGAACGTTTATTTAGCACAACTAACAGTTCAGCAAGTTAGCGCTTTCCACCAACACGGGGAGCAGAAACCTTGACTGGTTTCACAATCTTCTGCTTCGGTGCTGCCTTTGTAGGAGCCTGCAGGGAAACAATTGATTTGCAGCCCTCAGAGAGTATCCTTAACAGATATTAAGCGACTTACAGTTAAGTATTACAACTGTCAGATTAGAATCGCGTGATCAGATGGTTACACTGAAAGCCTACAACCCGTAGGATGCCAACACAATGGTATTAATTAGCAACTAATAACAAAAGAGATGGCAGCATTCACAATACACTGTTACCAAGTTCCTGGATAATAAAGATGCCACATCTTCACCCAAGTTTTTAGCTTATCAGGATCTCTTATTATGGTCACAAAGCTGTTTTACTGTCATGTTTAATTCTTCTGTGAAGCAGTTTTGTTCTACTCAGCTCTCTGGCTACGTTTAACTGTAGTTCAAAAGCTTGGTTCAAATGATTCTTCTAAACACAAACGGGAATTCCCAGTCATGTGCCAAAAAGTTGTGACCCTACTGTATGTTCCTTGTCATCACTCTTATCCACTGACTGGTCTGCATCTTACCTTTGCAGCAGAAACAGCTGTTTTCTTGGTTGCCTGCTTGGCCTTCTTGGCTTCTTTTGCAGCCCTGTTAGTTCAGAGAAAAAGAATGAAATGAACCTGTGTCTGCCTTTCACTGTCTCAGCACTGTAGGAGCTTGAGAGTCAAGACAGGGACACTCCTGCAGAAATGCAAGTGTGACAAAAGCAGTACTGTCAGTGGGGAAGGGCAAGAATCACAGAATCATTGAGGCTGGAAAAGGCCTCCAAGTCCAGCCTGTGATCCGACACCACCACATCAGCTAGACTAGGGCACGGGATGACATATCTAGTCTTTTCTTAAAACACCTCCAGGGATGAGGACTCCACCACTGCCCTGGGCAGTCCATTCCAATGTCTGATCAACCTTTCCATGAATAAGGGCTTTCTAACATCCAACCTAAACCTCCCTGGTGCAGCTTCAGTGCACGCCCTCTCATCACTGGTTACCTGGGAGAAGAGCCTGACCCCCACCTGTCTACAGTTCCATGCAGGTAGCTGAAGAGTAATGAGGTCCCCCCCTCGCCCCGAGTCTCCTCTTCTCCAGGTGAAACAATCCCAGCTCCCTCAGCCTCTCCTCATCAGACTTTCCTTCCAGTCCCTTTCCCAGCCTTGTTGCTCTCCTGTAGACCCACTCCTGAGTGGCCCAGAACTGCCCCCAGTACTAAAGGTTAGGCCTTCCCAGTGCCCAGTACAGGGGTAGAATTACGTCCCTAGTCCTGCTGGCCACATTATTGATGATTCAAGCCAGGATGCCACTGATTCAAGCCTTTTGTGCCACCTGGACATACTGCTGACTCTTCTTCAGCCAGTTGTTGACCAGTACTGCCATATTCCTCTCTGCCAGGCCACTCTCCAGCCACCGATCCTCCAGTCTAGGGGTTATTGTGGCCAAAGCGCAGGCCCTGGTAAACCTCATCCTGTTGGCCTCTGCTCATTCATCCAGTCTGTCCAGGTCTCTCTGTAGCATCTTACCTCCTGCTAGCAGATCAACACTCCCCCCCAACTTGGTGTCATCTGTGAAAAGACCCTTCTGTGTTGCTGCTCCCTCTTGCTGAGATTAATACCTCCAAATATAGTGATACAGAACAAAAAACCCAAGGAAACCTCCACAAAACACCTGGAGAACACAAAGCTTATCTAGAGTTTAGTCTCCTCTAAGAAATGCATTAATAATCCCTGAAACGCCTGGGATACTTCCATTTATGTCAAATTCCTCACCGAATAGCTTGTTCCCTCTGCGCCTTTCGTACTTCAGGCTTCTGGTTTCGTTTAGCCATAATCTCAGCTAAAGATGCACCAGTGATAGCTCTCTGAAATTTAACGGCACGACGCGTGCGCTTCTTTTGCACCTCTTCCTAAAAAATGGTAGAAGTGGAACAGTTAGTATCAAGACATTAAATAGATTCATAGAATCATCATCGTTTAACTGTCCACCCTACAACCCCCAACCACTAACCAGTCTTCTGAAGCATCCTGTCTGCCCGTTTGTTGAACCCCTGCAGAGATGGTGCCTCCACCCCTTCCCTGGGCAGCCTGTTCCAAGCCCTCCCCACTCTTTCTGGGAAGTAGTTTTTCCTGATCTTCTAAATAAAAGACTAAAGACAGTTATAGAAACAAGCTGCTATTAACACTGGGGTTATTATAAAACACTATGCAGTAGAATGTTGTACTTCACGTTTTGGAAACCACTGATTTCTTGATTTAGCAAAGCAAATGAGCAGCTAAAAAGGAACCACATATTCTGCTTTGCAAGGTACTGTTTTGGAAGAACGTCAGATCAACCTTCTGTAACTCCCAGGAAAAAAAGCAAGGGAGGGATAAAGTCTGGTTTGATGAACTCTTCTGAAAGGCAGACACTTTTCACCTGTTTCCAGCAGAAGCACAGCACTAGGCAGCAGTGTAAGCCGTCGAGCATCAGCTATCCTTCTCCAAATACACTGCTAAATACTCTGACTTAAAACACATACGCAAGCCTTTCTAAGCATTCTTTCCCCGTGCAAGTTTAAACGAGCACTGAAAATTAGCAAGGAATAGAGTTCAGTATTTATACTTTTCATCCAATGACAAGTACGTTAAGTTACAGCCCGAAGTTTCCAAGCAGAGCATGTGAAAAGTTCTCCCACCGCTCAACCCCCCAGTCAGATGTATTATTACCAGTCAGGAATTTTACATACCCCAACTTTCAGGAAGCCTGCCTATTTTCTGCCTTCTCAGAAACCTATGCTATTCATAACGCATGCCATTCGCCGGCGGGTTTTGAGCTATGGAACCTACAGCACTCCTAAGCAGTTGCTCAAAGTAGTGGTACATGTAAAATGTTTTTGCTGAATTCATTACTACCTTTCAAACATCAAGCAGCACACAAATCACTGACACCTTCAACATTATCGACCAGTCTTCATCCTGTTTGTACGGGTCATGCTTCTGCTAAATACTGGCACCCTCAGGTTACCTCTATTCTTAACACACCAGTGTCGGCCTGTCTTGGAAGGCAGTGGTGGAGGCACCACTAGCTGACATGTACTCACGGACTGTCCTTTCTTGTGTTTACGCCTGTACAGAACGGTCCAGTTGATCTGACGGGGGTTTCTCTTGGAAAGGAATGCAGACTCACATTTTGCATTCAGGAACTGGAAAACCTGGGAAGGGAAAGTATTTTGTGTAAACACTGCTTCTATGGAAGGTCTCACAGTGAACATACCACGTAACTCTTTGGTTCAGTGTTTTCCAAGAGTGATGCTTCTATATTTCTTCACGCAGTCCTCACAATTAAAAACTTCCGAAGACAAATGAAGTTTGGAATGATGTTCCATGGATCAAACTCTTACAAGGCATTTTGAAGCAGCTTAATTTTTCCAAGCAAAGTCCAAATTACCACCTCCATCCATTACTCTATCCTGTTCTAGATGCAGTACGAATAGCATCCTACTTTCCAAGTCTCCCTGGAAAGGAACTGAATGTATACACTTGGATACGTAAGCAAAACAACACTTCCCCTACAGAACGCTGAGAGACCAATACACCGCTTCCTGCTGCGCTGACCTGCTTGCCTATAGTAAAAGACCGATTTGCTATTAGCTACACAACTCCATTTGAAGTGAAAACTAATTCCCAGAAGAGCACCTGAGGATTAAATTTGCTTACTTAGTTGTCATTTCCCAGGAGATTATGGACAGCAAATCAACTGTGCTGTGATATCCACAATCCAAGCTCTCTTTTGGTAGATGTGAGCAGCACATTTCTGACAGCCCTGTCTGCACAAGACACAGAAGCCTGAAAGGGCTCTCCTTTCTCTTTCATCCCAGTGATCTGTACCCAACCTGTTCTTTCCAAGTCCAGTTGTTTACTTCAGCACACCTCGGAATTAGATGCAGCAGTCTGAAGAGAAGAATCGTCTACAGAACTATGGTTCTTTAGATCAGCCACTCAGCCCAAACCTCAAACCAAACCCACTCTCCACGTCCCAAGCTGAAGTACTCTCAGACTCTGGCCAAAAGCAGGTCAAGCACCTAGGGGCCAGGCCACAGCTTCGCTCCCTCAGCTCACTGCCTCTCCAACGCTCCAACTCCGCGGGGCTCCCCCAGAGCCCTGCCCTACCTTGCCGTCGGTGCGGGCGTAGCGGCGCCCATGGCCCGGGTAGATCTTGTAGCCGCTGAAGCTGCACAGTTCGACCCTGAGGAGGAGAGAGGGGAAAGCGGGTTAGCAGCGGGGGCGCATACACCCAGCGGCCTCTCCGCCGCGGATAACCCCCCGTGACTGCGGATGACGGCGGATGGCGGCGGGGGCCGCCGCAGACCTTACTTCATGATGGCGAAGAGTCCGGCTGCGGCGTCGGCTGGGCCGAAAAGAGCGGGGGATGCTGGGTAGCGACGCGCGTGCCCGCACGCGGCATGCTGGGACGGCCCCGCCCACGCCTGGCATGATGGGAACGGGGCGGAGCGGGGCAGGGGGCAGAGGCCGGGGCGGGCGGCAAACGCTCCTCCGGGCGCCTCGGGACTGCTCGGGTGTTCTGCTGCTCCGTTAACGTCGCGCCGGTGTGCTTCGCACCTGGCGCCTCTTGCCTGCTCTGTCAGGAAAGGTCCTATTGGCCTGTGGTGGAGTGAAACAGCCGTCTAGCCGGTGCTCGGGTGCCTGGTGGCGCCGGCGGGCGGGAGACATGGCGACTACCATGGCGGCGGGGCTGGCGGAGCGGACTGCGGCCGCCTCACCGGCGGGAGGGGGTAAGGGCAGCCCCGCAAGCTGTGGGTGTTTGGGTCGGCCCGGTGTGTTTGAGTCCGTAGTGCGGGTGGACCCGAGGGCGGTCGCAGCGGACCCAGGACACTGCCGTTATCGAGCCTTGCTCGTGGAGTGGTGGTGAGAGGTGACCCCTCCTTTCGAGGTTCTACTGCTCCTCGGGTCCAGCAGCGAAGCTGGAAACTGTTGGCAAAACGCGCAGTTAGGGCGTCGGTACCCGGCAGCGGGTTTGGTTTCAGCGAGAGCAGGGCACTTGGATGGGGCTGCCCATCCTGTTGGGGTCGGGGCCTTAAAGGGGGCAAGCTTGTAGTGTGTAGGCCAGAAGTGCAGGTAACGTTCTTTCTTCCTGCAGTAGTGGGCAGAGAGGCTTTGAAGGTGCGGTTTCTTACTCGGTTGCTTCCATCTGAAAGGATGGTTTGTTACTGGAGTGGGCCCAACAAATGGGAGCATGGCTGGCTAAGGGTCTCTTAAGACTAAGCCTTAAGAGAAGTGGCTGATGAAACTGGGGCTGTTTAGTCTGAACTAAGAGAAAACTGAAGGAAGGATGCCTTATTGCTGTCTACAGCTGTCTGAGAGTAGGCTGTAGAGAAATGGGAGTTGGTCTCTTTTCACAAGTAACGAGTGGTAGGATAAGAGTTGCCTCAAGTTGTGCCAGGGGCGTTTAGGTCAGACATCACAGGAAACTTACCAGGAACTCCTCTGTTCATAGGGTGGTCAGGCATTGGAACAGGCTGCCCAGGGAGGTGGTTGAATCACCATCCCCAGATGTATAGAAATACTGAGTAGATATGGACATAAGGACGTGGTTTGGCCATGGGCTTGGTGTAGTTAGGTTAATGGTTGGACTTGATCTTCATGGTCTTCTCCAAAGTGAGTTATTCGATGATTCGGTTTGTCTTTGAAGGCGTAAGGGTGCAGTGAGTAAGGCCTGCTTGTCCCAGTTTGAATGGGACACATGATGTGCAAGAAGAATAAGGTTGTTCTAGTAATTCTATACTGGGGGTCCTGCCCTCTGGGTCAGCATGAGCTCATTGTGAGTTTTTGTAGCAAACCTTTGGATGAATTGTCACAGGCAATATTTCTCTAGTTAAAAGGTGACCAAGTGGTTGCAGAGATGGCTGCTTAAGAGAGAAGCATGTAATATACTCTCTTGGAACATGGGGTAACAAGGACTGTGACTGTCTCTGGTACTGGTAGCTTTTGGTTGCCAGAATATTAAATGTATGCTGCTTGTTAGGGTAAGAACATTACTCTGGAACATGCTACTAAGAAAGACAGTATTACTGTCTGCTTGGTAAATAAGAGAAAGCAAGCTCTAGAGTCAAATATGTATGCAAAACACACAGTGGACTCATAATGTATGACAATTAGTAGCAGTGGGTGCTACCAGGAGTACCCAGTGATTCAAGTTCCCTGCAGATGGCAAATGCCCTTTTAGCTTAATTAGTAACAGCTTTTACATGGGACATCCAAACTGTGTTCCAATAACTCCACTAGCCTATTGACAACTTGTGCCCACTCACACATCACCAGTACTGTAGTGCAGCTGCGTGAATTGTTTCTTCATTCTGACTTCTCAGTCAATACTTGGCCTACCAATATAATTAGGGCATGCCAACGGCCCAAGGTGTGTTGTACCTCAAGGATTTTGTTGGTAAAGATGTGGAATCTTTTGGCTTAAGATTGAACACACTGCTTACCTGACAAGTTCAGAGAGCTAAATACTAAAGATTAGATTTTGCAACAGCCAGACTACTAAAAGGGCCTGTGTCTTAAAATGTCTGATGGGAGGTTTTAAAGGGAGGGTTGAAGCCTAAGTTTGTTTCTTCATTGGGATGGAGTTTGGAATCAATATCTTTCAGTATTTAGATCAGTTAGTCTGAAGTGATTTGCTTTTGCATTACATTGACAGCAAGTGAATTCATACCTGCAAGGCAGCTGAAGCATTGCAGAACACTTGCACGTGTTCTCATAGATAAGCTGCTGACTTGGGGATTACTTCTTTTTGCTTTTGAGGTTTGGTACTCAACTGGTCAGGTCAAGGACTGCAAAAGCTGACTCCAAACTTACCCTGTGATGCTGATACTCACACTCTGATTCTGGACAAAAACCAGATCATTAAGTTGGAACACTTGGAGAAATGCAAGAATCTGATGCAGGTCAGTGTTACTTGCTCTTACTATGAGATGGTGGTGCTGTGATGCTAATTTAAGTATTATGCAGTACAAGTTAGCAGTTGTTGCCTTCATAAGAAAAATAAATGGTGACTGACACAGAGGGCTTTGTTTTCAGTGTTGTTCCACAGCTGACTCTGGGGGAAGCTCTTTAGTTAATAGCTAGGTAGGTAAAAATGAACTAGACTAATCCTAGTGGGCAGGGGTGTCATAAGAATGCCTAGTAAATTCACTGGTAACCCAGCTTGGATACTTATCAGCCTTTGAGTACCTGGGCTTTGTAACCTTAAAAATACCTTTTCCTCTGTATTTGTTAACCTGCAGACATGTACACATGGCTCTCCTCTTCATGTATGTTTCATAGCTTGTCACAAAGGAAGAGGATTAGTAGCCCTAATTTGCAAGAAGGAAGAGCATCCATATGGAATCATGTTAAAATAGCTAAGAAAGCCAATGGTATCTTGGGTGTGTTAGAAGCAGAGTGGCTAGTAGATGGAGAGAGACTCTCTTCTCCCCTTTACTGTGCCCTGGTGAGACCACATCTGGAATATTGGGTCCAGTTCTGGGTCCCTTGGTTCCAGAAGGACACAGAACTGCTTGAGAGACTCCAGCGTGAAGCCCCAAAGATGCGGAAGGGAGCAGAGCATCTTCCATCAGAGGAAAGGCTGAAGGAATTGTGTCTTTTTAACTTTGAAAAAAGGAGACTAAGGTGTGACCTCAGTAATGTTGATAAATATGGAAAGGGTGGGTGTCAGGAGGAAGGAGCCAGGCTCTGCTCAGTGGCATCCAATGATAGGACAAGGGGCAGTGGGTGTCAGCTGGAACAGAGGAGGTTCCACATCAAGGTGAGAAGAAACTTCTTCATGGTGAGGGTGACAGAGCACTGGAAGGGACTGTCCAGGGAGGTTGTGGAGTCTTCTCCTCTGGGGAAGTTTAAAACCCACATGGCTGTATTCCTGTGTACCTGGATCTAGAGGATCCTGCTCTGGATGATCTTTCAAGGTCCTTTCCAATCCCTAACATTCTGTGAAATAACAAAATCTGAAGTGGTAGGGATTGGTGTTACCTTGTTAATGTTGAAATTGCTAGTGCTTATGTGAATCAGAGCCTATTTTAAATATTAGCGGCAACCTATTGATCATCATGAGGGTATTGGATAATAAGTGTTCAGCTGGTGTGATGCGCTTGCAAAAATCAAAGTGTTAATACCTCTGGGGCAAACTCCCTAAGTCAGTTAATTTCTGTGGAATGTGCCTCCACAAATACTTGAGTCACCTAAGAGCTCCTAGAGACAAGTTAAACTGGCAAAGGAGAAGTGGGGCTTGTTACTACAACAGACCTTCAGCTGTGTGCCAGCTTAGTGACCGCTTTGTTACTGTGCGTGTCTAATCAGCGTTTATCCTTTTACTTTAGAAGCTTGATTTACAGCCCTCTTAGTACAGGATCTTCTTGATAGCAGTACAATAAGTATGATTTGACACCAGGAATGATGCAGCCATTTGCGTTGATTTGGCAATTCTGATCTTTTTAAATTTATCTTCATATGTCACAATTCCTCCTTCATTTTCCTTTGCTTAGCTGTTGCTGGGAGGGCTTCCCTTGAATTTGGCAGAGTTGTGAAGAGTACTTTATTTGATCAGTAATTTATGTCCTGGTCCTTGCAGGGGATTTTTCTGTCTGCGTTATTTGCTTGAAAACAATAGATGAATTGAGGAGGTTCCTGTTGGAGTGGATTTTTAACCACTAAAATAAAAGCCTGTTTTGTCTGGGCCATTTGATAGTTAAAACTTTGACATTTGTGTGTCTATCTGCAGCTCTCTGTAGCCAACAACCGTTTGGTGCGAATGATGGGTGTAGCAAGGCTGACAGAGCTCCGGGTGCTGAACTTGCCACATAACAGTATTGGGTATGTGGAAGGGCTCAAGGATTTGGTGCACCTCGAATGGCTGAACTTAGCAGGAAATAATCTTAAGGTAAAGTATTCAGTCTTTATACATTTTCCAGAATCTAGTGTTTGGAAAATGCTGCAAAGAAATCGGGTTGTGTCTGGTTTTGATTGGAACTAATGTTGAAGTTTTATTTCTACTAGTTACGAAACAGAAGAGAGCAACTTTTGGACAAGAATTGGCTAGGGAGAAGTAAAAGGGTTGGTACAAAAATGAGATGAGAACTGGGAAATAGCTCCCAAAATAGGGAAATAATTGCCTTTTTTGAAATGGAAAATGTATAATAACAGTTTTTCTTTCAGGCTGCTTATCCAGTGCTTTTTAGATTTCAATGTAATTTATACATGTTAAAGCCTGATTTTACTTGCTGACTGAAAGGAGTTGCTGTGAAGTAACTGACCTCTCTATTTTTGCAGGCCATCGAACAAATCAATTCCTGTCTGTCTCTGCAGCATCTTGATTTGTCAGACAATAACATAGCTCAGTTAGGTGATCTCTCCAAGCTTACTTCTCTGAAGGTAGATGCTGTTTTATATCTGGTTTTGTTACATTATTTGCATAAAGATGCTTTGTTTTGAAAATAAATGCCTTTCTAAAGCAATTACTCAAGCAGTAGCTTTTAAAGCATTTTAATCACTTAACTTGTGACGGGAAGTGTAAGAATTCTCTTCAGTGTTTTCAAGTTGCAGGAGCTGAGGCAGTGTTGCTTTTTCTGTAACTAATGTTTTTGGTAAAGGTAGTACAGAGGGATTTTGTTTGTAGCTCTGGGTTCTTTTGTCTCATGTAGTGAATCAAGACAAAATACAGCGTTAACCCTTAAGCATGAACACTGGGGTTAAAAATAGTTCCAAATACTTATTTGATCACGGTGACCGTGCTTCAGGTCTGCATTTTAAAACAAGGTTTTGCTGTAAATATAAACATCAGTTTTCCCTTGCTGGAGTAGATGAAAATAATGCTAATGATTCCAGAAAGCCTTAATTATGCTTTGTTTGTACATATTGCGCAGTTACTCCTTGAATGAAAGGTATGGGGATTTTAATCAAATGTGTGTTTTAGGTCTGACTGTCCTTGTATTTTATAGACTCTCCTACTGCATGGGAATATTATAACATCGCTTCGCACTGCCCCTGTTTGCCTACCTCAGAATCTGGCTGTCTTGTCTTTGGCAGAAAATGAAATCAGAGACTTAAATGAGGTAAGATACAGGGGATAGGTGAGAATCACACAACGATAGGGACTGGATGGGACCTGCAAAGATCGTCCAGCCCTCCTGCCAGAGTAGCATCCCCTAGATCAAATTGCAGAGGAGCATTGGTTTTTCAAGCAGTGAGTGGCATTCTCAGTGTGTTTGTAATGACGCTGTGTACGTGAGGTGCTTGGCTGTTTGCGGTCCACCCTGTAGGCATTTGATTGCTTCTGCTCAGTTAACAAATACGTCTTGTTTTCTCAAGGTTTCTTTCCTGGCCTCGCTTCGTCAATTGGAACAGTTGTCCATTATGAACAATCCTTGTGTGATGGCAACACCTTCCGTCCCTGGTTTTGACTACAGGCCATATATCGTCAGCTGGTGTCTGAACCTTAAAGTTCTCGATGGATATGTGATTTCGCAGAAGGAAAGGTGATGTAATAGCATTGTTTCTGAAGTTATGAAATAAAATGGGGCTACGCTGAAATTTCATTTTATATGACTTGAAAAAAGTCAGTGTAAATGCTGTGAAATTCTGTTTGACCTGTCTCGCCGTTAACAAGACAGTTAATAGTGGTGGTTTTGCTAAGTTGTCTGTCTATGACCCTGGAATCGTTAGGAAAGATCACAGATCTAAGTAAGAACTATTAAGCTAAGCTTTTATTTTGTTACTTGACTCACAGTAGCGCTTTCCCAAAGCACACCTGTGATAGCCGTTTATCAACGGTACGTAACCCCTCCTGAGCTTAACCACCTTTTTTGTAAGACATCGAAACAGGCTGCCCAGGGAGATGGTTGAATCACCATCCCAGACTCTGTTTAGAAGCCTTGCAGATACGGAGCTTTGGGACATGATGTAGCGATGGATTTGGCAGAGTGAGGTTAATGGTTGGACTTGATCTTGAAAGTTTTTCCAGCCCAAATGATTCTGGTTCTGTATTGCAGATCCATTGTATTATCTGGTCTCAGGCTGAAGGACACTTGGCTAAAAATAGATTGCAATTAATAAATACTTGCAGCAAGATGTCCTGTCTGTGCTTATTTTGCCCGCGAGCCTCTCTATTTCTGTGGAAGCTTTGCTGACAAATTCATTGGCACACACATGTCTTTCAGTGTTTACAGATAATACCCAGATGAAGCAGAAACTGCAGCTTTGGTCGGAGGTCTTTTGTTTTGTTAGTGCTTATATAAAAAAACCTTGTTATTCTGGTCATATAGTTCCTAGCTTCTCTGGCCACTGCACATATGTCGACTAGTCTTGTTGGTTACCTCACAGGAACCAAGAGAAGAGCACTCAGAGCAGAGTTTTGTGTTGTTATACCATGTGGTAATGGTGACCACTTTCCCTTTCCTAACAGTTTAAAAGCAGAATGGCTCTACAGTCAAGGTAAAGGAAGATCGTATCGACCTGGGCAGCATGTTCAGCTAGTCCAGTACTTGGCTACTGTTTGTCCTCTTATATCTGCATACGGTGTCCAGACTGAAGAGGATGCCAAACTGGAAAAAATACTGAGTAAGCAAAGGTGAGAACTCATCTCTATTGTTGGAGAGTGTAATTGAGAGCCTGCATAAATACACGTCTTATGTGTTAAAGAAAAACTTCAAATGTGAGTGTTTGAAGCAACAACAAGGACTAGAGATGGGAAGAGTAACTGAAGTACGGGATGGCGATGAGGGGCAATGCAGCAGCAGGAGTGGTGTTAGGTTTGCTGGGGTGTCTAGGTAATTTAGCTGTATTTTTCAGCTGTGTTCTGTAGGACATAAAAGGTGACGTGTTAGGATTGTAATAGAAATAAACGACCTTTCCAAGTCTTTTGGCCATGGGAATGGTGAGGAAAACCTCAAAATAGAGCTTATTGTAACTCTCTTCCAATTGTAAATGGCAGCTTTTGTGAAACACCAGTGTATTTGGTACTGTTTTGTTGTTCACACGTCTTTAAAGTTAAGGTTGGCCTTTGAGGAATGCTCTTCTCAGTGATCTGCCCGATGATCTCTGGCATCTCGGGTCAGTTGGCAGAGGACTCTGTAGAGCCTGCTGGTTCTGCTTTGCTAAGATCTGTGCAAGCAGATGAGGAGAGTTACCATGCTTTCCTCCCATGAAAACAGAAGTAATTTGGATTCAGAGCCACAAAACTTAACAATACGGGTATCCCTATTTCTTGGGACCTGTTCATCTTCCTGCAAACTCACCTTAGAGCAGAACACTTAAAGGAGCGGTCTGCCTAAGCAGCTTAGTGCTTTCCCTGATTCATTCTTTTACAAATGGTAGAAGATACTCCCTCTGCTCCTCAAACTCCTTTACATATACACACCCTCTGTAGGTACTTCAAATGTGTGTTCTTTCCTTGCATCTAGAAAGACGTTTTCAGTCTAGTCCAAAGTGCACCTAGGGGGTTCTTTAGTTTTATGCTTGAGCATGTAACTAAAAGAGACAGGAGAAGGCAGAGCAGAGGTCTGTGTAATTCCCTAATTTGAGTAGTCTTCCTAGTGTCTTGTGGGTGTAAGGATCTGCCAAAGCCAGCCTAGTGATTAGAATTGTTTGATCGCTTGTTTTCTTTAAAGCAGTGTATAGTTTTCTTGTAGATGTCTTCTGTGCCAAAACAGTTTAAAAACTGCAATCTGGTGAAACTCTGCTTAGGCTCCACCAGAGGCAGTTGATGCATCAAAACCAAACGGAAGGACCAGCTACGCCTTCTACTCCCAGCAAAACACCTCTGGTTACTCATGACCACAGCGGTCCAGCCCAGCCACCAGAGGTAGCTCTTGAAAGCGGTAAGAAGCTAATCTGTCTGTGTGATGCAACCTGAGGGGATTACTTAGTCACTTATTTCTTTAAAACATACGTAGCTTGGGAGGATTTCTAAACAACCCTTTGCTACTTTTCCTAGAGATATTTTTCAACTGAAGCTGTACTTTATTCTCCAACAATATATTCTGTGTGTATTTGTGTCTTGAAACGCTGGCAGGGTTGTTGGGTGAAAATAACAATACAGCTGAACTAAAGAGTTGTTAGTTACCTTGGCCCTTCCAGGGGAAGGTGGGTAGTACAGTTTACTGCACTGAGAATTGACAAAGGGCATGTTAATATGATGATGGGTTAGTGTCCTCACCGTTAACGTAGGAGTAACGCTTACTGTTATTAACAGTTTAGCTCTTCTGACAAGCCCAGACCCTACTGCTAAGCCAAATAGTGAATCCCTGTGAACTAAGTGAAGCTAAGCTGTTGAAATACTGAGACTGAATGTCTTTTTGTCTATACAGAACCTCTCATCCAGAAGAATTCTTGGATTGGACCAAGTGCCAATGATGATCATTCCTGTACAGTAAAGCACACTTCTCATCGGGAAAGACGTTTTCCCCAGGATCTATACCTTGAGGATATACAGACAGATGAAGACAAACTAAACAGCAGCCTGTTATCCTCAGAATCTACGTTCATGCCAGTTGCTTCAGGATTGTCTCCAGTGTCCCCCACTTCAGACCTGAAGCTACATGGAATGAGTTTGTGTCTAGAAGAAAATACAGTGGTTGAGTGCGTGCGAGATGTTGATAGTGGAAAAACAGCTACCAAGCAAGAAGCTTTATATGTTACAAGAGAGCCCTGGGACAGAGCAGTGAGAAGTGTAGAGAATCAAGAGACTATCAGAGAGAGCACGCAGTTGCCTTCTGCTGATCCAGTAACCCCTAACATGGCTGCTAATACTAGCACCTCCGAAAACCAAGTTCTGCGCAGTCATCTCGGCACCTCAGCAGGAGCTACAACAATATGTCCTGACAAGACGACAGGAGAAAGCTCCAATATGTTAGCTGGTGTTGATCAGAGCACAGCTGGGCTGCAAAGCGTGACTAAAGCAGCCACCAAGCTTCAAGCCTGCTGGAGAGGATTTTACACGAGGAACTACCATCCCCGAGCCAAGGAAGTGCGGTATGAAATTCGCCTGAACAGAATGCAGGAGCACATCGTTTGCTTAACTGATGAAATAGAAAAGTAAGTTGAGATTGTGCTGGGTGTTTTCAAATCCGAATGGGTGCAGCCGTCATTCCTTGATACGTTGGAATGTACTTGAATGGTTTATGATATAACAACCCGGTAGAACATAGCATCAACAGCACCAAACGGCGGTTACACTAGAAGGTTCATGCTTTTGAAGTGCATTCCGTGAGTGGGTTGGGTTAGAATACACTTAGGTTTTGTTATTACCAAGTCTTCCATGCACACTGCATAACCAGAGGAGAAACTGCTGAGTGGTGGGTTGTGTTTTACCTGTCTGGGCAAGGGCAGAGGCCAACAGGATGATTGTATCAGGGCCAAATGCAGGGTCCTACCTTTTGGCCCCAATGCAGCTAGAGACTGGGGAATGAGTGGCTGGAGAGCAGCCTGGCAAATAAGGATCTGTTGAGCCGGTTGTCAACCAGTACTCCCAGGAGCCAGCAGTGTGTCCAGGTGGCATGAAATAGCAATGGCTTGTATCAGCAACAGTATGGCCAGCAGGACTAGAGATGTAATTCTCCCCCTGTACTGACCACTGGTGAGGCCTCTCCTCAAGTATGGGGGCAGTTCTGGGCCACTCAGTTCAACAAAGAGATTAAGGTACTGGAGCAGATGAGGGGAGTGACGAGGCTGGTGAGGAGAGACTGAAGGAACCAGGGTTGTTTAGCCTGGAGAGGAGGGGTCTCAGGGAGGACCTTATCACACTCTACCTGAGGGGTAGGATAGAGTTTAGCATCTAGGCAAGAACAACCCCAGGACAGGTTGGGGACTGATCTTCTGGAGAGCAGTGTAGGAGAAAGGGACCTGGGGGGGTCCTGGTAGACAGCAGGATAACACAAGCCAGCAATGGGCCCTTGTGGCCAAGAAGGCCAATGGCAACCTGGGGTGGATTAAAAGGGAGTGTCTCGTAGATCGAGAGACGTTCTCCTGCCCCTCTACTCTGACCTAGTGAGACTACATCTGGAATACTGTGTCCTGTTCTGGGCCCCTCAGGTCCAGAAGGGGACACAGCTGCTGGAAGGTGTCCAGCATAGAGTAATAAAGCTGATGAAGGGAGTGGATCCTCTCCCTGATGAGGCAAGGCTGAGGGACCTGGATCTTTTTTGCTTGGAAAGGAGACTGAGGAGTGACCTCATTAATGTTGATCAATATGGAAAGGGCAGGTGTCAGGAGAATGGAGCCAGGCTCTGCTCAGTGTCACCCAATGATAGGACATGGGGCAATGGAAAGGGTGGTTAGAAAAGGGAGTGGACTGCCCAGAGCAGTGGTGGAGTCCCCATACTTGGAGGTGTTTAAGGACAGATTGCACGTGGCACTTAGCTCATGTGTGGTGATGTCAGGTCATGGGCTGGGCTTGACGATCTCGGGTCTTCTCCAGCCTCAACGATTCTGTGTTTCTTTAGTCTGTAAACGAGGTGTCCCTATTGAGAGCCATGCCTTTGTCAGTGGTGAGAAGAATTCTTTCTACTGTGTGTGGTACAACTTCTGAATCTGGCTTTTGGGCTTGATTTGTTTCACTGGTTTTAGTTTGTGTTTTGTGTGTTTTAAAACCCCGTGGATCCATGTTTGAAGGAGAATCGTTACCAAAGTCCATCACTGTGTAAGATAGAAACTGCAGGTTTAGCTAATGCCGTTCTGGATCAGCCTGGTAACTACAGCCTAACTGGCTGCTTTTCCTTTACTATCACAAGTGTCGTAAGCTCTGTGATTCAAGCTGTGCTCATGGTGAACCTCTAGAAACTCCCAATGCTTGCACATCATACCGACATCCCCATGATCCTAGTTTGGGAGAGAGAATTTGAAGAGTCATTAGTTTAGGGCGGGGGGGTGGTGTTATTTTTGGTGCAGTGCATCTCCTTGAAACGGAGAGCTCGCTTTCAGTTCAGAGAAAGACACTGAAAGTTTTGGCAAATCAATATGTGTGCTGCAGCTGAAGGAACTGGAATCTTAATGTAGCTCTGGAAAAAGACAGTCGAAGTCAGCAGCCTGGATGTTGATAGCAAGCCAGACTGCAGTAATGTCTTAATGGTAGAGTCTTGTCTTTCTCAAGAGTGCTGTTGCATAAGTTGGCATTTAAATGTCGTCTTGTTGATCTTGTTCCCCAGATGGTGCTTATTCAGGCTGTGTAAATTTGGATGTGTGTTCTTGCAGGCTAAGAAAAGAAAGGGCGGAAGATAAGATCCAGAGGCTTGTGCAGGAGGAAGCTGTCAGATTTCTTTGGAATGAGGTAAATAGCTTCAGTCATTTTGTTTTTCTACTTATCAATTTGAAACGTGTTATTTCATGCTTTGAGAACCTGAAGAGATTAGCTTGTTCTTTCTGGAATCTAGTCAGTGTTTTGGGGAAGGTAATATTCACAAGTACTAGTGTGGGAACACTGGCTTTGTTACGAAAGGTTAAGCTTAAAATCTGGCATCAGAAAGAGGAAAAAAAATGCAAGGGCAGCTAAATAAATGTAATGCGAGTGTGGAAAACCATGTGGCTGCTGGATGCTTAGGGAGGCTTCAGTGGTGTCAGGCTTCTTTTGAGCAGCCTGTTTTTAACGCAGCCAAGTTACCAGTACATGCTCTAGTAAGCTGGTGTTCCAAAAATGAGAGTGCTTTCTCAAGCGTGGATTATTTCATAAAGGCTGCCCATACTTTGATTCCAAGAGCAGATACCGTTTGCTCCAGGTACGTGAGTTGGGGGGCGTGTGTACTCTGTCAGTGTTGGGCACCTAGGTTTAAAAGCCATTATTTAAGAGTGGGAAGAACATGGTTTCCCTGAAGGTCAGGTGAGCCTTCTGTCAGTTCACTCAGGTCTTACAGTTTATACCAGAGCTGATTGCAAGAAATACTCCAGAAATCCAAGTACTTGCATTTCATAATGAAGCTCTTTCTATACTTTACAGGTTAAATCCCTTCAGCAGTGGCAGCTTTCAGTGACACAAACTTTGGGTGCCACTTGGCAACCTGGCACCCCTTCACCCAGTGCTTTCTCTTCATCTGAACCATCTATTCAGTCATCCACACTTGCTCAGAAACCCCCACCAGATGTTAGCTCTGCTTGGCAGGGTCCGGTTAGCGGTGGTCTTCAGGAAGAGTCTGTCTCGCAGTTCCCAGACTCTGGATTTCATTCCTCCATGATTGATCAGACTCGCACCGGTGACTCCTGTAGTTCTGGAAAGAGTGTACTGGAAGGAACAGAGAGCTCTCTTTCAGTGGAAACTGTCAAACAGTGCAGCAGTTCCGTCTCGCTGTGTCCTTCGGACGTAGAGGATGGCCACGGGGAGTGTGGGCCAAGTAAAGAGAGCTCTAGTAATGAGCAGGACAGCAGCCTAATACAGCAGTACTTGAAATCTGTTCAGCAGCTGGAGGAAGCTGATGAAGGGACAAATTGCAGTGATGAAACAGAGTGTAGCTGGCCACAAACTGCTGCTTCAGCAGAAAGCCAGGATTTCCAGTTGGACGCTGTCTCTGTAGGTCTCCCTCAAGATACATCTTCCCCTGCCCGAGGTGAAATCACTCAGACACCAGAAAGCTGCAAACTGAATTCAGGAATAGTAGAAGGGAAGCAGACGGACTGCGATTCTTCGTTTCACATGGTGCACGTTGGGATCACTGTATAATAGGCTCGGTTTCACGCAGGACCAGGAATTCCATTTCACTTCCCTTTTGTCCATTTCTACAGAACTCTGTGCTGCGTGCTATTTCCAGTCTTGGAAAATGTCACCGATTTGTTTATTTAACACTTCATTGATGTTGCTGAGGATTTGACCTTAACTGTACTAACCAGCGGTCGGCCAAGCTCTCAGTGGCAGTCATTCTGCACTTTATTTTCCTTACATGTACCTGCTGTCTCAGCTGGCCTCCACTGCATTCCCAAATCGGGGAGTGAGACGGCAGTTGCTCTAAGTTCGTTTCAGTGAATGTGTTAGTAGCACTTGGGACTTTTTTATAGCAAGCAGGCTTGAACTCTTACTTTGCAAAGAGAAGGAAACGATAGGGGAAGAAGCTCAGTCAATACAGGCAGGGTGTAGGGTGGGGTGGGGGGGATATAGCCTGATAAGGGTGACAAGGGTGGTTGTGTTTCAGACTTTGTTTTGACTTTACCAAGGTCAGTTTGGTCAGTGTTTCAGAGATGCATTCCGTGAAACTAGCGTCCACGCCAGTGGCTGTTTATCTCGGAGCTGCTGACTGTTAGACATGTAGTGTAACAAAAAACAAGGGCCTACAGGAGTGAGGCTTTTTAGAGAGCTTCAAACAAAATGTGACCTTTCTTTACCCTCCCTGGGGTTGAATTTCACTGCTGTCTCAGGTAAGACTCCAAGTGGAACCAGTTGCAGCCCTTGCTAAAAATTTCTGAAGGCCGTGTGAGTTGGGAACAGCTGCAGACGTGGTGACCTATGTTTTGTCTCAGCAAGGATGCTTATCTTACTGCGGGATTTGGATCTGCGTGGCTTTCAGGACACTAGTGGATTCGATGGATCATAACTGCTTGTATCTAGAGGATTAAATATTAAAAGCAAACGCCATGGCTTTAAAACTATTTCATGCCCTCTCTTTTTGTTTTGTATGATTTGTCATTCTAAGCAGGTGACTCAAAAGCTGTATTTCTTACCTACGCTGCGCTCTCTACTTAAACAGGGTTTGTTACTTAGCCATTGCTGTGCTGAGGTTTTTAACAGAAGAGCAGCAGGTGTTGCAATGTACTGCAGAAGCAGCAAGGGAGCTGTTTTCTCAAGCTGTTGGTGATGGACACTAGTAAAATCCAGTTGATATTGAGGCACTTAGGGGTTGGTTCTGTTTGCTAATGCTGCATTTACCAGCATGTGCTGGAAGGCCAGTGCTTCGGTACTTTGCTAACATTAACTCCTTGGATATAAAGACACTTGTTTTGTAGTTTTCTAAACGCACAGGTAAACTTCTGGTGCTATGGTGCCACTAAGATTGGCTAGTGCTGCTGTGCTGTGACTTATGGCCTTGTTACCACGGAAAATAATCAAATGAATCAGGTTTTTGTAAAAGCTCTGGCTTTATGGTCTGAGATAAAACTCCACCCCTACTCAGGAGTCTGGTGTGAGGCCAGTATCTCCTTGAGGTTTCCAAAGTAGCCCTCATTTAGAATGTAAATAGTGCACTGGACTTTGGCTAGCCAGCTGCCCCGTGGTGAAGTTCCTGCTGGAAGAAGAAAAGCTGGCTTTGTGTGTAGAGTAGCCGTCATGTCTCTTCCCTGACAGCTCCCCAGAAAATTAAGTTGTAGGGCACCAGTCTCAAAAGTGCTATTGCAGCAGTGAAGCTGGCGTTTGGCTGGGCCTTGCACACATGAGAGAGAGCGTTCAGAAAGGAAAACCAGCCCCGAACAACTGAGACCATAGATTCTCTGCGTGCTGGCTTTCTAACCGTCTCAGTGCAGCACCGTCTGCAGCGTAACCGTGATTGAACATAACCATAACTGAGTCTTTGGGTGTCGGGGTGCTTGGGGGTTACAAGTGCTGCAGATTTATCAGCCTATCGCATAATCTGATGGCCTGTGCCAAGAGGATACCTGCCTTTGCTCTCTGAAGGTTCTCACTTTTGATGTGACTCCATTGTGCTTGAAGTTTATTGCAGCTCATAGGATTTGGCTCTTTGACAGTCATTCTCTTCTGAAAAACCATCAACGTTCTTGTGTAACCTTTTAAGAGATTTTTCTTAGGGGTTTGAGTGAGGAATTACTTTTGTCAGTGGTTGGTGTTTTTCTAACTTGTAGGTTGTATATTCAAAAGTGATTTTTATGAAGCTACAGCCAAGGCTGTGCTGACACAGAAGCAGTTCTGTAATTGTTTTGGGGAGGCTGTGAAGTAGAAAGGAGTTTGGGGTTGTTTTTTTTCCTGATGTACTGAAAACTATCTTGCATGTGTAGAATGAGTTTCTTAAATTAGTAGAAGCCAGAGTGGTGAAGTTTTTGGATTAGTTTTTACACATGGTTAAGTGTTATTAGGTTGTATAGAATCATAGAGTGCTCCAGGCTGGAAGGGACCTCCAGAGGTCACCTAGTCTAACCTCCCTACACAGATTGCTCAGAGCCTCATCAAGCCTGAACTTAACTGACTTCAGGGATGGGGACCCCATCACCTCCAGCCATCAACTAACTGCCCTCACCCTGAAGAGCTTGTTCCTAATCTGCAGTTTAAACAATGGTGGCTTTCAGTTGGTTTTGAGCTCCCCAAGAATCACGGTAGGGATATATAATAACCTATTATGTGGCTTAAAATGTACTCTTCTTTGTCTGTAGAAGTTCTATTCTTCCGGGTGATACTCTTTTACCTGGCTAGGGATGCACGGATCACTTTGGAGATGGTGGAAATGTCACAATGAACCCGAAGGCCTAACGTAAAAATCCATGTGCGACATCATCCAGTGTGAACTTCCTAATTCTTCAGCACCTTCCTTCCTCAAGGCTCTCTGTGCAACACAAGGATGTCCTTTAACAGAAGGACACGTGTCTGTTGCCCTTGTCCTGTGCTGACCATCCGGTGTTGATCGGGGAGACGGCTTGTGTGCATTTGTCAGGCAGTGCTGTCAGCTCTGCCTCAGTTACAGGTTAGGCCCGTGTTCAGTTTGCCTCGGAACAGTGAGCTACACAGAGCTCAGGCTGGCTGTTTAAAATGTGTCCCCAGACAAGGTGGTTGATTAGCACACATGAGCTTTTTTCAGCTGTTCTGTGGCAGAAATTGCCCCTTCCCTTGAAGGGGAGGGCCAACGAGGAAGGGGGGAGATGCATTTCTGTATTTGCAGGTTTAGTCTGTGGTGGTAAACACCAGCACTTCACTTTTTCTCTGCTCTTTTTACAGTTGATGCATTTCAGTCTTTCATGTGATGTGGGGTGTTCTTTCCACCCCTGTAATGTCCGAGAAGACACTGTTACAGCTGGTAATTGGAAAGGTAGGAGGAAGCAAGCAGACCTCTTCACTTTGTGTTTGGGCTTGCTTGGTTGGTTTTTGGATGTGTCTGTTGATTTGGATGGTTTGCTGATTCCTCTGAACTTGTTACGTGAGAAAAACACAAAGCACTGCCTCCTGAATGACAGCAAGTAGATTTCTGTCTGTCTTCTTCACAGAGAGCTTAGTGGGCACAGTTTGGGGTTTACTACCTAAGACCCTAATCTGAAAGGAAGGGGAGATTTAGCTGCTGAATGAATGCAGCAGCTTTACTTTGAGGTTGGTGGGGTTTTTTTGTGGGGACTCCTGCTATGTTATGCTAGTTTATAAACAAAGCACACATGGCAAGGATGGAGTTTTCAGGAGCTACTCCCCTCGGGTGTAACTCCGCTATGTAACTTCTCTAGAAGAAACCATCGTGGTTTAAGGTTGGGTCCCTGTGAACGGGCTGTCTAAAGGGGGACTGTATCATACTTGCCTCTCCAAAAGTGCTTCTTACTCCACACAGCAAGAAGGCTACGAGCTTTATTCTGTTGTTTCCAAAGCCAATGTCTTCCAGCAGACTTGGCAGCAGTCCTTGTTAAACGCAATGGTAGAAGGCTAGCAGTTAGTTTAGAGCTAAGTTCCTCGAGCAGATGTGTTGTATTTGCATGCGGCCACGCCAGTGATGCACTCGGTGGCCACCGTGTCTGTACATGAAACAGAACCCGGGTTGCCTTGTTTATTTTCTGAGCAGTGTCTGTATGTCACGGAGATGGCCAGTCGCTCCTGGTTTTCATGGATCTGTATGTAGTGTCTGAACAGGACCAGTTAACTGCTGTCGGTAGCAGGTTGGCCGGACAAAATCAGGGGGTGCATTCCTTTGAGACTACCAGGGGACTTCCTGCTGGCCTCGCAGCTGCAGTGTGTCTGGCGCAGATGTGCTTGCTCCCGAGAGCACAGCACCGCAGCACTTTGTAGCCACTGGCCGAATGAAGAAGGATAAAAAGCAGTCAGTTCCCCTGCTGTTAGCTAGTGCTGATGCTCCTGGTGTGTGACTGTGCCACCCAAACAAGTAAAGACCAGAGTTCCTGAAGCCTCTCAAAAGCCTTTCACGGTAACTGGTTTTTTTCCCTGATCTAATTTCTAGGGCAAGAGGCCCGCTTGCTTTCAGTCACCTGCCAGAAACCACGGAGGCTTTCTATCTTGTGAACACTCTTTGCATCGGTAGTGGGGGAAGCACAGGCTCCTTTACTTGCCAAGGCACACAGCAGCAGTGTTTTCCAGGAAAGGCGCTGTGGCTGTTGATAAGGGCCGTGCCGAGCGATATCATAGGAGCTCTCAGTAAGGAACTCCTCTCCTGGCGTCATTACGTTTAGAGGTACGCGGGCCAAATTCACCTGTAGCATAGTCGTGACAAAGGAAACGGTGTTGACTCTTCCACTGTAGCCTTCTACCTCTGAACTGGCATCTGAAAAAACCCGATCCGGTGGGCAGTGAGTTGTCTTTTCTACTTCTGTGAAGAAGGGTGGGCGGTTAAACCAGTGCCGTTGGTGTCTTTTCTATCGGTGTTTACACTTCTGGGTTTATTGTTCCTTACGTATTTTGATTGTGAGTTTTGGATTTTAAATAAATGATTTGTATGTTTATTGAAACAGCAAGTGGTGCTTGGTCCTGATTCCCCTGGCTAATAGTCCTTGTCCTGCCTTGCTGAAAGGCTCTTCTGGAGATGAGGTAAGTGCTGGCGGTCCATGACTTGGTGCAGCTGAGGTATCCATCCAGTAGCCCACACCTCAAGTGTTGAGGACAGTACTCATACACCAAGGCGTAGATGTCACTGAGGTTGGTGTTCATGGTTGGCAGCCCTTCGGCCCTCCCTCCTTTTCATCTTCTTAATTCCTTGCTGCCTTCAACCTGGAGGATGGGGCTGTATTCTTAGAGCTTTGCGGGCCAGAATTAAGGCTATGGGCTTGTCGGGAGAAATGCAAAGCTCCTTGTTTTCTCTCCTGCTGCTTTTGTGCCGTCAGATACCTGCTGTGTGTTTTAAAGGACGACTAATTAAAGCCTTTCAAGCTTTAACAAGCAGTCCAGGAGCTCAGACGGAGGAAAGCCATGTGTGACTGCACTGTGGCAAAACCAACTCCCAACCAACTGGAAAAAAATGCCAAAAACAGCTGCTTAGCTGTCACAGGTGGAGGTGGGTGGGCATTTTTGAACTCTATTTCATATAAACACCGAAGGAGTGAGCTGAGTTTTTCCAGGGAGACTCTTCTTGTTCTCCTGTGAAGGCATTCGAGAGTCACAAACAGTTGTAGCTCAAGTGACATCAAGTCCTGAAAAGAAAAGCAAACTCCTCTCTCTCGGAGTAAAACCCGAAAGTGTGTGTGCACTGGATAACCGCGGTGCTGCGGGCTGGTGCTGCGGGCTGGCAGCCCTGCCCCTTCCAGGAGTGCGGGGTTAAGACCCCTTTAGTCCCTGCTGCTTTTACTCCTGCGTTAAGAAGAGCGGCTTCCCCGCAAGGGCTCTCACCGCCTCGGGTGTGTGTGTGTGTGGCGGGTACTCGTTCCTCGCCCTCCGCCTCGGCAGTGCCGTCTCCAGCACTCGACCTCCTCCCCTTCAGCCCCGCAGGCTCCACCGCGGCGGCGCCGGGCTCGGCCCGCGGGGCGGGGCCGGG
>VZRI01008977.1:101422-121458 GCA_013397515.1 Upupa epops
TGGGGGTCAGGAGGAAGGAGCCAGGCTCTGCTCAGGGGCACCCAGTGGCTAGGACCAAGGGGCACTGGGTGTCAGCTGGAACAGAGGAGGTTCCACATCGAGAGGAGAAGAAATCTCTTCCTGGTGAAGGTGACAGAGCCCTGGAAGGGGCTGCCCAGGGTGGTTTTGGAGTCTCCTTCTCCGGAGACATGCCTGGCTGTGTTCCTGTGCAACTGGATCTAGGTGACCCTGCTGTGGCAGGGGGACTGGACTGGGTGATCTTCTGGGGTCCCTTCCAATCCCTAACAGTCTGTGATTGGGTGATGGCTCAGTACCCTGTTGTGGTCTGAAACCACAACAGAGAGTCAGTCTGCCCCGAGTGAAACGTTGAGGGTTCGTCTCATTCCCATCCACGGGTGTGATTTTGTGCCTCTGAAAACCCTTCACGCGGCGGGCGCTGTGTGTGTCTCGCTTCGGAGTTGAAAGCCCTTGAGCTGTTGTTCCGGTTCTGCCGTGTGCTTGTTTGTTTTTAAGTGAAGCTGTAGGAGACTTTGAGTGAAGTTGTCGATTCCCGAGCCGAGCGATAAAGTCTAAACAGACGGTAGCCCCCAGCGTTGCTCGCTGCCATCAGGCCAGCAGTACTTCCTCCAGCCCCCGTGTCTTTCCGCAGTTCCTTTAGATGACCTGTTTTGAGTTGGGTTTTTTCCACTGGTGAATTTCCACGTGGCCTCCATGCCGAGGTGGGTACAAGGATGTGTCCGGCTGGATGTGGCTGCTCCCCGCGGCCGGTGCTTGTGCCAGGGAACAGCTCTGTGCTTGTTCCCTTCAGGCGTTCGAATACGACTGTGGGAAAGGAGGGAGGTGTGATAACCCCGCGGAGGTTTGACGCACGGGTGTGACACGGGATGCTAAGGTCGCGGCTTCTCGTCCCGTGAGCTCTGCCGCTTGCTTGCCACACGCCGTCCAGCTCGTGCAAGTGAAGTGGGTGTCCTGCAGAGCACGGCTTCCATGGGGCAGCACAGCTGCTCCTCGGGGAGCTGCCTGTCCCAGGCAGCAGCGAGAAAGTGAAGACTCTGCAGGGTGTTGGAGGCTCTCGGTACCCTGAGAGGGCGCAGGCGGAGTCCTTGGTGATGGCCGGAGTTCTGCCCTCTCCTGCTTGTGGCAGCCCTCCTGCCTTCAGGCTTCACTTCTGCAGCATGTGCGGTTGGAGCAGGCCTGCGGGGCTGTGTGTCGTCGCGGGGAGATGCGGGGCTGTGCGTGCGGTCCAGGCTGTCGCCCTGGGGTGGTTGCCCTGCTTTCTGCCGGGTGGCCACCAGAGGGCAGCAGCGCCCTGTGACACAGAGCATCCCGGCGCCGGCAGCCCAGGGGTGGTGGCTTGGGGATGCGGGGATCCAGGGGATGCGGGGATCCAGGGGATCCGGGGGATCAGGGGATCCGGGGATCCAGGGGACCGGCCCAGGCTGGACGAAGAAGGTTTCCTGCTGGTCTTCTTGCCTGTGCTGCCCTCTACCTTGTGCAGGCATCCCTGCTCGAGCGTGTCAGGCACTGTTTTGTCCTTCACCGTCAGAGGTACCGGTTCCTTCAGCCCCAGTCGAGCTGTAGTTGTTCAGCCAGCTGTCAGTCAGTGCAGGTTTTGCTGCAGAAGTAGGGGCTGAAATCCTTGGCTCACACGAACGCGATGAACTGAGCCCTCGAGAGCTCTAAAGATGTGCGTGGCACATGGTACTCTTTCACTCTAGGTGCGGGAGGTTGCTCGCCTGTCTCTGGCCCCGGTCCCTGCCGCTGTGGGGGCTGGTTGTGTTGTCTGTTAGTGTCAAACCGTTCTTCTCTTCCAGATTCCAGCGGCATGGACCGAGCTGAACGTGCCACGGTTTCCCCGTCTGGCTATTTTTACGAAGATGAGTGGAGGTCCAGGACACACTGGGTCCATCACTTTAACACATCAGATGCCGTAACCAAGTGCTTACAGGGGAAAGTAATCCACCTGTTCGGAGACTCCACCATCAGGCAGTGGTTTGAATATCTGACGGCCTTTCTTCCAGGTCATTGCTGGGTTTATTGGGTTGATTTTGCCCTTAAAGACCTTTGTGAAACTGTTTCTCGAGGTGATTTTTCCGGATGACAAAGCAGAGGAAGAGGAGGGATGAGACTGTCAGAAACTCTGGCAGGAAGGCAGGCAGTTAGCCAGATGTGTGAGCAGATGCTGGGGGCACACAGGCCTTGGAAATGGGGCCGCAGGGTATCTGCCGGGTGCTTCATCTGTGCAGTGTCCACTGAGAAGGACCACTACAGTGTCTGTGAGTTCTGGTGAGCACCCAGGGGGGCAGCAGGAGTCACCTAGGCTGCCTCTGTAAGGCCTTGCAGCATCCCAGGCTCACGAGCAACTTAGGAGAGAGGCAGGAACTCGCCCTTGCTGCTGGTGATCAGTGTGGGGCCCCGTTTTGCTCTTCTTTTAGCATCCAGTCAGGCTCCCCTCCCTTACCCCCAGAGCAGTTAGACCCTGTTGAAACAGACTTTGAGGCTCCTTAATGCCTGAGGTTGCAGTAAATTTAAGGGAGTCTTAAAGCTGCCGGAAGGGTGGCTGCAAACACTGACTCCCCAGGGCAGCAGCGACTGAAGGGGTCTGCTTGGGCTTCCTTTTTCACGAGAGAAGAGAACAGTTTGGAAGACTTGGAAAAGACGTTAGCAGCCTTGTGAGGGTGGAGTGTGCTTCTGCAGGTTTCACACCTGGAGATCCCGCTCTGAAACACGCAGCTAGCTCGTGTGTGGTGCTCCTCGCAGACGATGACCTTACCTGCTGCTGCTGCCTTTGCACTGTGGCCTTAGCGTCTGGCCAGTAGCTTCAGTTTCTTCTGCTGTCTTTCACTAATGCTTGCTCTTGGGTTTTCAGATCTGGTGGAATTCAATCTGGGGAGCCCTAAGAACGTGGGTCCTTTCATGTCTGTGGACCTGAAGCACAATATCCTGCTCAAGTTCCGCTGCCACGGGCCGCCCATTCGCTTTTCGACCGTCTTCAGCAGTGAGCTGCGCTACATCGCCAACGAGCTGAGCGGCATAGTGGGCGGGAGGAACACCGTGGTAGCCATCACTATATGGTCCCACTTCAGCACCTTCCCCGTGGAGGTGTACATCCGCCGGCTGAGGAACATTCGGAGAGCCATCATTCAGCTGCTGGATCGCAGCCCCAAGACCGTGATCGCCATCAGGACCGCTAACGTTCAGGAGCTGGGGCCAGAAGTCAGCCTCTTTAACAGTGACTGGTTCTCCTTTCAGCTTGACTCCGTCATGAGGAGAATGTTCTCAGGAATTCCCGTGCACTTTGTGGACGCCTGGGAGATGTCTCTGGCTCACTACCTGCCGCACAACTTGCACCCGAAGGAGGTCATCGTCAAGAACCAACTAGATGTGTTCTTATCTTACGTGTGCCCTCTGCAGCCCTAGCGCACGTGGCTAACCCTGTGCCGTCCCCTGCTGCAGCTCGGATAAGGTAGCTCCTCGGGGGAGCTGTCAGACGGTGCTGGGTGGCACTGGCTGGGCTGTGTCTGCGTGCGGCGGGAGCTGGGTGGCCTTCACGCTGGGCGGCTGCGGAAGGTGGCCGTGTCTTCCTGCAGGGTGGATTCCTTTCAGGCTGATGGAGCGTGTCTGAGATTGTTAGGAGCACCTTGCCTGAAACGGGTGGGGTTTGATGCGGAGTCAGGGGGTTTATTAGCTTTAATAGTCGTCTGCACTGCAAGCTTCATTTACTCCGTGGGGCGCTGATTCTGTTACCAGGGTCTCGCTGCTCACAACTGTCTGTGAAACCCGGGGAAGGCTCTGGCACCAGTCCTCCTCTCAGCATTCCCGACTTGGGGGGACATCCCCTCCCCTCCAGACAAGTGCGGCAGCCTGTTCTTGTTCCTCAGCCCTGCTCAGACCATGGGGCATTCCATCCAGGGAGCGCGACCAAGGCGCCCGCGCTGAGAAGGCACCAAGTACTCGCCCGAATGTCGGGGTGCACTGGTGAGGCACCCTTGGTGTTCACAGGTGGCTGCTAAATCATGCAAGTAGCCAGCGTTTTCGTTTGGTTGCCCGTGCTGCTGAACCTCCCCTGAGCCTTGACGTGCCGTGTGTTTATTGATCGATGGATCCACGAGGAGAGGTGTGTCTGTTAGGACCTCGGTGACGACGCTGTCGCAGGCGGTTGCTGCAAGTACCGCCTGCTTGAAGCTTGAAGCACTTAGTGCTGTGAGCGTTTCCCTTCCCTGTTAAGATAAAGCTGCTCCAGAGAGCTCCGGCAGAGCTGGGCCTCTGCGAATGCCCCTGATTGCCATCTGTCCATCCATCCACCCATCCATCCACCCCTCGTTTCTGCGTGGAGAAGCCGAGTGCACCGAGTGCTGTTTGGTGCTGGGCAGCAGTAGCCGGCAGACACTCATGCAGAAGCCACAGGGGGCTTGGCAGCTCTGTCCTTTATCCGTGGGCTTCAGTGCTCGGAGCGGAGGTCGGGAGATCACGCCACGAGCTGAGCACAAGCAGGGTTGCCTTCACGCAGCTGCTGGGTAAGTAAGCGCTGGTGGGCTCACCAGTGTGAGGCTCGTGGGCCCCTTCCCTTGGTGTGGTGGTTTCTGCTGCTGCTTTGATCGAGCCTGTCTGGGGGAGCCAAGTTTTGATTAAACTCAGCTGCCAACCTCAACAGCAGAGCAATGTTCCACGTGGTCTCCTTTCCGGCCTCACTTGGGCCAGGGCAGGCGTTCCCAGTAGCTGTGCTGGGAGAGGCGTCCCAGCAGTGCTGGAGTGCTTCTCAAGAAGCCCATCTGCCCAAGGATGCTGGGGAAGCTGCTTTGGGCTGGGATGGAGTTAGTTCTGCTCCCAGCAGCTGGTGCCAGTGCTGCGCTGTGGCCGTAGCGGGGGCTGTTGGTAACACTCTGAGCTGACGTTTAGGCTGCTGCCACGGAGTTCTCCTCCTAATGTAAGCATCGTTCAGTGCCTCGTGTCAGCAAGCAGGGACGGAGGGAGCTGGGAGGGAGCATGGCCAGGACAGCTGGCTCCGAGTAGCAGAGAGATTCCACAGCACAGGGTGCCACGCTCGGTCTGTAAACAGGGGCACCGTGCAGCCCCGGGGTGTTCTCAGGGGTTAGCAGCGTCCGTTGATTTCCTTTTCACCGCTGGTTTCCCATTCCAGTCATCACCAGCTTTTCTTTCAGTCGTTAAATCCGTGCTATCTCAGTCCAGGAGCTTTGCTTCTGTCTTTGTGACCCTCCCCATCCCCGGGGGAGCAGAGCGCAGCGGGCAGGCGGCTGCATGATGCTTAGCTGCTGGCTGGGGTAAATGACAAGGTGAGCAGGACGGACAGGGGGTTGCACTGAGAGGAATAGCAGCTGCCGTCTTGTTAGCAGTGCTGGCTGTGCTGACAGACCCGTGCTCTCAGTGCTGCATCCCCCGAGGCTGCTGGTGCTGCCAGCTACCGGGACAGTGGGGCTGATGGTTTGACTTTTTAAAGCACAGCTGAGCGCAGGGTTTGAACCCACGGTCAATGCTCTTAGCCTGGCACACCATCCCAGACTGTTAGGGATCAGAAGGGACCTCGGAAGGTCATCCAGTCCAACCCCCCTGCCACAGCAGGATCATCCAGACCCAGTGGCACAGGAACACAGCCAGGCGGGGCTGGAACGTCTGCAGAGAAGGAGACTCCACAGCCCCCCTGGGCAGCCCCTTCCAGTGCTCTGGGACCCTCACCAGGAAGAGGTTTCTTCTCCTCTGTTCCAGCAGATAGCTGTTGCCCCTTATCCCATCACTGGGTGCCACTGAGCAGAGCCTGGATCCCTCCTCCTGACCTCCACCCTTTCCATCTCGATCAACATCAATAGGGTCCCTCCTCAGTCTTCTTTTTTCCAGTCAAAAGAACCTCAGCTCCCTCAGCCTTTCCTCATCAGGGAGATGCTCCTCTCCCTCCATCATCTCTGTGGCTCTGTGCTGGACTCCCTCCAGCAGCTCTGTGTCCTTCTGGAGCTGAGGGGCCCAGAGCTGGACACAGTCCTGCAGATGTCCCCTTCTGTTGGTCTGCTGGGTAGTGGAAGCTTGGACATGATCCAAGCTTCCTTCCCTCAGGGCTTTTGCAAGCCAGTGGGCCACCGGGAAACCTTTAAGCTGTTTCATTTGAGGAAGAGCAGCCTGGAGAACAGAGGAGCTGTGCTCTGGTCGCTCTTCTACGCAGGGGGTTCACTGTAGGCAACGGGATCAGCATTGAGGAAAGCCCTGTCTTCAGGGGCACGGGGCTTCCCGTGCTGCCCAGCTGTGTTCCTGCAGCTGTGTTTGCAGGGTCAGGGGGAGAGGGTGGCTCTGGAGGGCTGGGGTGCGAGCGCTGGGATGTGGCTGCAGAGTTGCCTTGGAGCAACAACCAGCGGAGTGACCTGGGGGGGCTGCTCTGCTCCTGCGAAACCAAGGGCTGGGTTCCCCCCAGCGCTGCCCGAGGGGCTCTAGGCTGCAGGGCAGAGACCGGCTGCTTGCTTTCTTCCCAGCATCTTGCTCTCAGAGCTAAGAGAGCTGTCCTGCCCTCATGGCCCCCCTACGAGGGGCAGCCTTGCTTTTGCCCACGGAGAAGGAGAAGGGCTGCAACGCGTGAGGTGCTTTCCAGCGGGGAGCGAGGTCAAGTTCCAGGCACGCTCGGCGGTCAGAGGGGAGTGAGAGTGAGGGTCAGCAAAGAGCTGGAAGGCGAGATGAGGTGAAAGCAAGGACAGCATGCAACTCTTCTGTGCCACCAAGGAGAGGAGGGTGGGGGAGTGGGTCATGTGAAGGCTGACAGAGGCCACGTCAGCTGTGTGAGGCAAGAGTCACTCCTGACACAGCGCAGCGACACAGACTGATGCTTGTTTCTCCAAAGACGTTGAAGAAAAGGAACAGTTCTTCCCCACCTCTTCCTTGAGTCACTCCCCCCAGCCATGACACAGGAGTCATGTGTGTGGCCTGTCCCGTCTCAGCTGGTGTGAAGCCATGTGTGCTGACACTTCCCGTATGTCTGCAGGGGAAAGACAGCCCAGGTGCTGGGCGGCAGAGCCGGAGGATTTCTGACTGGAACAAGGAGCAGGCACTGCTTGCTCTGTGCTCCTCAGAGCCTCTGGTGATTCAGAGGGGGCATGGAATTTGCCGAAGTTGGTGCAGGTACTTGCCAGGGAAGGAACAGGAGCCTCACACAGAATCACTGAGGCTAGAAAAGCCCTCAGAGCTCGCCCAGCCCAGGACCTGACATCACTGCATCAGCCAGGACCTGAGTCTGTCCTCAAACACTTCCAGGGATGGGGACTCCACCACCTCCCTGCGCAGTCCAGTCCAGAGGAATAAACTTCACTGGGCCGGTCCTCTACCTCATGGAACCAGAATGCCCCAGGCTGGAGGGGACCTCCAGAGGTCATTCAGTCCAACCCCCCTGCACAAGCAGGGGCATCTCCACCTAAGGCAGGTTGCTCAGCGCCTCAGCAAGCCTGACCTTAAATNCGCCTCATCAGGCCTGATCTTCAGTGACTCCAGGGAGGGGGACCCCATCACCTCCAGCCATCACTCACCCTCACACTGAAGAGCTTGTTCCTACTCTCCAGCCTAAACCTCTCCTTTCCCAGCTGGAACCCAGTGCTCCTTGTCCCATCCACACAAACCCTTTGCAACAGACCTCCGCCTGCCTTCATGCAGCCCTCTCAGGGACTGGAAGGTCAGAAGAGGGTCCCCCCAGAGCCTTCTCCTCCAGGCTGAACAGCCCCAGCTCTCTCAGCCTGTCCCTGTAGCAGAGATGCTCTGTCCCCTGAGCCTTCTGGTGGCCTCCTCTGGACACCCTCCACTCTGCCTGCATCCTTCTTGTGCCGGAGGCTCCAGAACTGGACACGGTACCGAGTCAGTGCTTCCTGCAGATGTAGCTGCCTCTGTGTCGTGACGAGGAGCTCGTGCTGTGCCAGCCCGCGTTCCCTGGCTCACTCATCTGTTACCCGCTTGCCCCTGCCCCCTTCGCTTGTGGTCATCTCCCTTCCCTGGCCACCTCTGAGACAGGATGGGTGCTTTTCACCCAGTGCCTCGTGCTCTGGCCCTCCGTGCAAACCTGCTGGGCTGAGGGTCTCCCCTTTCACTCGAGGGCGGTGCTGCATGCTCTTTGGGGTGACTGGCACGCGTCGTGTGCCGTGAAGCATCTCGCCGACGAGCTGCCGGGTGCCCTCTGGAATTCCTGCAGCAGGTGAGAGGCATGACCCGAGCTCCTCCAGTGCAAGAACCACAACAGCTTCGTGGGGTTTTCTTTCCCCGCCCCCCCGTGATGGGTTCTTTCCACTCCTCCTCACCCTGGGCCAGCGTGACTCATGTTTTCCAGTCATGCCTGCCCTCTTTCTCTGCCTGAATCAGCTTCTCTCAGGGAATGGTCGTCTGTGGCCGCTGAGGCAGTTATTTCTGTCCTCAGCTGTTTCTTCCTTGTCAGGGGTTCCTCGGTTCCCTCTCCCCCTTCCAAGCTTTGCCCTGTGTGTCGCTGCTGCCTCGGGGTCTCGTTT
This sequence comes from Upupa epops, assembly GCA_013397515.1. Taxonomy (NCBI): domain Eukaryota; kingdom Metazoa; phylum Chordata; class Aves; order Bucerotiformes; family Upupidae; genus Upupa; species Upupa epops. The sequence continues at coordinate 109,903 of VZRI01008977.1, forward strand.
CTGCCCCTGCTCTGGTGAGGAAAACCAGCAAAGTCAAACAAGTGGCTTTATGTTCCATTAAACAATGGGACTTCCCTGGAAGTAACCTTGAGAGAGCTCCGGCCCCGGGCTGCCATCACCCTTGCTGTGCGATTCTACCTCCTGTCCTCGTGTGTCCTCCGCCCCCCGCGCTCGCTGTTTGAAGCACAGCTTCTCCTCGTCAGCGCAGCGCTTGCTGATGTGACAGGAGTGTGGAATGGCAGGGACCTCTAAAGGGCACCCAGTCCAACCCCCCTGCAGTAAACAGGGGCGTCCTCAGCTGCATCAGGATGTCCAGAGCCTTCCTTGTCTGTCCTCTCCTTGAGTATCTCCGGGGATGGGGCTTCCCTGGGCAACCTGTTCAACCCCTTCTGCTGAAGAACCTCTTGCTAACAGCTCGTTTCAGCCAGCCCTTCTCTAACGTTAAACCACTGCCCCCATCCTATTCCTCCAGGCCGTTGCAAACAGTCCCTCTGCAACCTGCCTTGGGTCTCTTTCAGGGACTGGGAGGTTGTTATTGGGTCCCACCAGAGCCTCCTCTTCTCCAGGCTGCACAGCCCCGGCTCCCGCAGCCTGTCCTCACAGGAGAGGTGTCCAGCCCCCTGCTCGTCTCTGTGTCCTCCTCCGGACCTGCTACTTCAGGTCCATCTCCCTCTGTGCATTGAGAGCTCCAGACCTGGATGCAGTGCTCCAGGTGAGGACTCGGCAGGGCAGAGGAGAGGGGCAGAATCCCCTCTCTTGATCTGCTGGCCACATTTGATGCAGCCCAGGAGGGTGCTCATGGCCTTTGGGGCTGCAAGCGCACGCTGTCTGCTCACGGGTGGCTTCTCATCGCCTTCTGCGCTTCCTCTAGATGTTCAGACTTCCCACTGAAGCCAAAAACATCCCCCTGGCTTCAGGAGCTGAAGCACCGGAGCTGCCTGGACTGAAGGGGCAGTGTTATTGGGAGAAGGGAGTGGAAAACCAGGATGAGCTCAGTGTTGCTCCAGATGCTGCCGCTGCCACCCGTGATGTTGAGCAGCGGTGGCTACAGCTTCCCATCTCCGCATGAAGAGAGCCGGGTAGCTTGCAGAGGCTCCCTGATGCCTTCGCTGCACAGCTGCTGTGTGTGAGAGGGAGCTAGGTCAGGGTCTGGCCAGGGCACTGCCCTGCCACGTGTTAGCAGGATAGAGCATCACGGCAAGCAAAGGGTCAAAAGCAGCCCCAGCTGGAACAAACTGCCCCGACAGCAAGGGAAACCGTCGAGATTAGGGGTTGAATGAGTTCCAGTGACAGAGCCGTCTGCGAACAGGAAGGTGGAGCCCACACAGTGTTTCCTGCCTGCAGGGGAAAGTTTCCAGAGCGATCACCTCTGGGAAGGAGCAGCTCTCTCCTGCAGCGGGGATGATGCCCGAGGTTGGTTTTAACTTCTGCGGGCTCACGCAGGAGGCACTGGAGGTGCAACAGGTAGGGGGAGAAGCGCACCCGTGCTTCTACCTCGCTGTTCCCGGCGACTGGGAATCGGATCTGCGAGCGGTGCTTGGGAAGGAGGAGTTTGCTCTGAGGTTGGGTGCCCGTCCCTATTTGATCAGCGTGACCTCTGCCTCTGCGGACAGGAGGAGGAGAGGGATGCGGATGAATCACGTCACCATCTAGGGGATGAGAGCGTGGAGCAGGGCTGCACCCCCTGCCCTGCTCCCAGCTGTGTGGCTCTTCCACACTGATGCTGGCCTCCAAGAAACCTGTCCTGGCCCTCCCGGGGCAAAATCCCGCTGAAGTCCATGCAGTCCTGGGGCTGCTTCTGCCTGTGGGGCTCTGCATCTCTGCTGCTTCCTGCGCAGCCACCGCACAGCCACCTGCCTCAGGCTGCACAGGGAGGTCGTGGAGTCTCCTTCCCTGGAGGTGTTTAAACTCTGCCTGGGCTGTTCCTGTGCGATTCAAGCTGGGGGATCCTGCTCTGGCAGAGGGACTGGACTGGATGATCCTTCAAGGTCCCTTCTGATCCCTCACCTGCTGGGATTCTGTGATTCTCCAGCCTCCCCTGCAGTGCCAGGACAGGAACGGGCTAGGAGACACAGTCTGGCTGCTTGTGGTTACACAGGCAGCGCTGCCAGGCACAGAGGAGAGCCCAGCCCTGCCAGGAAGCAGCCCCTGTGGCGTCGCACGGTGCCAGTTTCTCTTTACATTCTTGCTGCGCAGCCCTGCTTCACTGCTCTTGCTGCAAATCTCACATCAGCATCTTGTAGACCCGTGTTTGGCAGCGTGACGCCAGCCTGGGGTTTCCTGCCGGCCTCCTCGCAGGGAATGTCCCTGCCAGGGTTTGCCCTGCACGGGAAATTCCAGCGTGCAGAAAAAGTCCAGGGAGCTGCGCTCACTCCGCTCTCCTCCTCCACCCTGCCACTTCCTCTGGTGTCACCACTGCCCCTCTGCGATGGTTAGCCAGGGCTCAGGGCCGGGCCACCAGCTGCGATAAAAGGAGCCCCGTGGCTCCCCAGCCCGAGGACGTGAAAAACTGGGGGTGGGGGGGTTGTCTGGGGTGCTCTTCTTTTTCCTTATGGATTCTCCTTCTGGGACCAGAAAGCCAGAGTGAGCAGCACCTCAGTGAGGGGGCAAAGACACTTCCCTGTGGCTGCTTCTCTGCTTCACCAAGCGCCAGAAGAACCTTGCAGCCAGCCGCTCACGCCGAGGTGGCCGTGAGGGATGACCGGTGGCCTGTTCTCCACACAGCTAACTCTGTCTCCACTCTCCTGACATGAAGGTACGCTGCTGCTGCTGCTGCTGCTGCTGCTGCTGCTGGCTTATGTGCTTTACTGCAAGCGATGCCCTCGGCACTGGCCCCTCTCTGTGCTTTCCCTTCCAATACTCACGCCAGTGGCCGGTGCTGCAGGCGCCCACGGTCCTTCTGACCTGAGTGTGGAAGAACGGCTGGCACAGGGGGAAGGTACTGCCCGGCTGTGAAGAAAGCACAGCGGAGGGTGGCGTTTTGAGAGCCCACAGGGGATCCAGGCGTAAAATAGCCCCCACGGCTCAGCTTGTTTGGACAACTCCTTCTGAAACGAGCTGCTTTTTCCGAGTAGGATGCGGTAGCTTTTCAGAGGATGGAAGGATGGATGGATGGAGGGAGTGAGGGAGGGATGGATGGATGGTTGTGTGGATGGGTGGATGAATGGAGGGATGGATGGATGGGAAGCTAAGCTTTGAGACCACTGAATGGAAAAGACGTTGTTAGTGGAAGGGGGGCTTCTGTGTTATCCCAATTAGTTTCTTTCCTGTCAGCTCATCAGTAATTTTGGAACAGCAGGGCATCATCAACACAGGAACCTGTCAGCTAGAGGGGGCAGGAATGGCCGCTGTAGGGCTCTGTGCTTACTTTTCTTTAGCCTGAAGTCTGTGGGAACGACAAGAACTAAGCTGAACGAACTGAAACGTAGCTGTGCAGTTTGTTGTGCTCAGGGCTTCTTTAAACCGAAGCGTGAAGGTCCTTTCATCCCCCGCTGAGGGTCGCTCTCGCTTACCACACGTGGGCAATTATGCAGCATCCTGGTCCGCCCTGCGTCTGGCAGGCAGGGAAGGCAGGGGAGCACCGAGCTTCCTTCGGAGGATGAAATGCAGTGTGGATTTGAGACCCCCAAAACCTAGGAGCGTGTTTGCGCCGTGGTGTCATCAGAGGCGTGTGCCTGGCCGGGATGAGTGGCTGGCAAGTATTTTACAGGGAAGGCAAGTGTGTTCAGATGGGATTCTGCGGCTTCTCTCGAGGTGCCTGTGAGGCAGAGAAAGGGCAATAATAGCCTGGGCTCTCCCTCAGCTGGACTGGGTGGTCAGGGACAAGGGCCACCCAGGGACCTGCTCCAAAAACCCCTCCAGCGTCAGTTTGGCTCCTGAGGCAAGTGATTCCTTTGTGGCTTGTTAGCCCTTTTAGACTTTCTTTGCAGCAAGCCACGTGTTTCATGTTGCAGTGGAGAGGAGGAGGGAGTGTGTGTGGAGGAAGTGTCCTCTGCCTCCAACCGCCAGGCACTGGCTGAGTGAGCCCTGGGTTACCTGGAGCAGCCGAGCAGCCTCAGCTCTGCACCCTGCCTGCACCAGAGTCTTGCTGTCACCTCAGAGGCAGTGGCTGGGGTAGCATCACCAGTCAGCTGCTGGAAATGGGCTTCCAGCAACAATCCTGGGTGCTAAGAAGATCCTTTGCCCATCCCTGGGCTGCCTGGAGCAGCACATAGAGCCCCACCATTGCCTTCACATCTGCAACTCGTGAAGCCTGCATGGTCTGGCTCTGCTTTACTTCCAGCCCTCTGCTTTTGGGGACAGCAGAGCTCTGTCCTGGTGGTGCTGCTGAGACAGCCACGGGTGACTTTCTGCATTGCTAGCTGCGAGTTCCTGAGACGAAACATGGGATACAGAAGCAAGAGCTGCCTTTACTCTTGCTTTTTTCTTAAGAAATTGGCAGGAAATGAAAAAGAAACTTGGCCATCCATGGGCTGGCTTCTGAGAAGAGCAGCATCCTGTCAGACAGGATGTGTCTGGCTTCAGCCGGTGCCTGCTCTCAGCGAGGTGCTGCAGGAGGCAGCCAGCGCCTGGGAACAGAGCTCTGCACTGTGCTCCACCAAATCAAAGGCTCCTGTTCCCCTCCAACCTTCTTGATGTTTTATGCTAACTGGAACAGCTAGCTTTGCCATTGCTGCCATGGGGTTCTTTCTGCACCCGTCGCAATGACTGTCGAGCCTGCAGAAGCAGGAAAGCCAGCATCCTTCATCCTTCATCCTTCGTTCAGGAACGGGACTCTGCGGTCGGCACCTGCGTGTCGGCAAATCCTGAGCTCCGCATGGAGCAGCTGGCCCAGCACGCGTTATCCGAGGGCGAGTCCTGCTCTGGGATTCATCCTAAGCACAAGGGAGTTCTGTGTCCCTGCTTGGAAGAAACCTATCCCCTTCTTCCCTGCCACTGCTCTTGGCCGCCTTGATGTCGGTGCTGAGCAAATTCCCCCGTGTTGTTTTTGTGTCTGACTAATGGAGGGCAGCCTCCAGCTTAGCTGGAGGACTTTCCCAAGGCCAGACAGCTGGCTGTTTGGAAAGCTGGGATTTCTCTAGCGAAAGGAAGCCTGGACTCTAGGGTGCAAACAGGAAGAGGCAGGGAATGAGCTCAGGACGCAAGATAAGGGCGTTCTCTTCAAAGACCCCCGCATTTGCAGCATGGTGTAAGTGGCTGTCACCCTGACTGTGGCTGCCTTGGTTCTGCCCCGGCTTTCCTGCAGCCCGACCTGCACCCTCCAGCCGGAGAATCGGTCACAGGCTCTGGACAGTTGCAAAAATCAGTGCTGAGGCTGCCTGCACGAGCTGGTGCGTTGATGCTGCCACGCCGCCACGGCTCAGCTGCTCTGTGTGCATGCTCACACCGTGCCTGGCATTTCTGGACTGCTCAGCAGGCGCCTGCTCTCTGATGAGAGGGGCTGAACTGCCCCGTCCAACGAGCCCCTGCGTCGTGCGGAGCAGGAAAGCACGTGTTTGGGAAGCCTGGGTGTGCAGCAGCTTTAACCTGGTGAAGGTTACCTTCTACTGCACCTAAACGGAGAGGCCGGGGGAGCAGCATCGCGGGTAGATGGCATCCCGTTTGATAGATGGCATCCCATTTGATAGATAGCATCCTATTTGATAGCTGGCATTTCCCTGGGCTAAAGTCTGCTGTGGTAAGGCAGGCTTCCTCCCGTTGCTGCACTGAGGAGCTGAGTGCTGGTGCTGCTCCGGGGCAGCTCGTCAGCCCCTGCTCATGAGCGCTTTCGTCTGACAGGTGGTTGAGGTGGTTCTTGTTTGTGGGAGGTAGGAAACTGAAATCAAAGTCCATCAGAGCCCAGCTCCCCTGCGGGGCTGACAGCACGGGCTGCTGTGAAAGGAGACAGTGAGTGTGGTCTCAGAATGACAGGGCTGGGGACCGGTCGGTTGCCCAAGTCAGGAGACAAAAGGACTGCAGCATGAGTCAGCAAGAGAAGGGATGCTCTTCGGCTCAGACCTACACCGAGGCTCCTTAACGGCGCTGAGAAGCTGCTTGAACTGCCTTCCTAACCCGAATACTGCAGCGAGCAACGCGTTTTGAGGCAAGAAGGCACTCCAGCTCATCCATGTGTGTGCAGTGTCCTTTGCAGGTGACACAGGCTATTGCCTTTTGCTGTGGGGAGATGGCCCTCTGCTCCTTGGTGCCTGGTGACACCCGTAGTGTGCGTGTCCCTTAGCCCCGCGTTCCTGCAGCAGGGCACGCAGAAACTGATGAGCTACCTATGCTTACAAGAACTCATCAGTAAGCAGGGCAGTGAGTACGGTGAGAGGAACGTGCACAAGCCTGGGGGACAGGGGTCTCTTGTCCTCGGCAGAGCGTTTCGGCTGCCTCACATGGGGGAGAGCAACCCGCTGGGTCCGGTTCGGTTTTAGAGAACAAGCAAATCCGTCTGGGAGGGAAAGAGCGGGACCGAGGGCGGTCTTTGCATCAAAGGAGCAGGCCCCACGTGAAATGAATGGCCCGCGTTCTCCTTTCATGTGAGGAACTGTACGTGCTCCCGTTTGAAGTTCAGGCTGAGCCCAGACCGTCACTCCTGCAGAGCGGCGTCTGGGCAGAACGCAGCTGTGGTAAAGAGGGAAGAGGCTCCGACTCCTCTGGACTGCCTGCTGGAGCAGGGTTGTGTAAGAGACCCATCCCGACCTGTTGACGTCTGCTCTCTCCAGCCGTTAAAGCAGACACAGCCAGTGATCCCGAAGCGGGAGTGCAGTGCCGCCAAGCCTTTGCCTCTGCTCTTCTCAGTGCCACTCCAGAAGCAACCCCAGCCTCACGCTGGATGGTCGGGGGTGAAAACGGCGTGGAGGTGCTGCCGCTGCGCTCAGCTCTCGGCTGGCAGCAGGGTACCCCCGCTGGAGGGCAGGGGACAGCCGATGTCCGCGCAGCAAACAGCCGCTTGCGTTGGGCAACCGGGCTGTCAAGCAGCGGTTTAATTGGCACCGAGGTTACGGTGCTCCACAAGAAGTCTTAGCAAACCGGGCTGGTGTTGCTGCCACTTCACCTGCAGGCTGACCCCTGTCCCACTCTGTCACTTAGGTAATGGATTGAAAAGAGGTGTTGACTTGACTTCCACCCCTGCCGAACCATAGGCTGCCCTGGGATCTGGCGTGCTCCTCCGGCTCGCTGTCAGGAGGGGTTGTGTGTCTGGCAGAGTGACTACGTGACGCTCTTCAGGGAAGGGAAAGCTCCCCTTCCTGGGCTTGACTGATTTATTTAGGCCATTATTTACCTGCAGCTTCCCTCCATCATTTAGCTCCAGCAATCACTGCAGCCTGTGCCCAGAGACCAAGCGGTGCAGGTGCACTGCTGCCGTGAGGTGCCGTTCCCACAGTCACATCCACACAGTGCAACGACCGTGTTTCATCCCCGGTCCCTTCCAAGCCTCGTGTAGCCTCCCTGTGATGCTGCTTCTGGTTGTTTGGGGTTGTCTTCTTCTTTTCAGCTGTTGTGTGTGTGACATGGAGCCGCAGCTTCAGGGAGATTCTTTGAGGGGGGAAAGGAGGTAGGATGTCTCATTGGAGAGTAAGCTAGCACAGAGTAAGGCTACTCCTAGAGTCTTGCATGGGCTGTCTCTAGGGAGCACCCTTGGAGCAAGCAGTGGCCACGCTTCACCCAGAGGGACCTCTTCCATCAGAGATCTCAGCACTAAGCTCACGTAAGAGCTCTGTTATCAACCCCGGGACCAGCACATGAAGGCAAAACTTGTGGCCACATCATTTGACCGTGCAGAGTAGGGACTGGTTTCGTCAAGGATTAGGTTGGCAGGGATCTCTCTGCCCCAGACCTGTGGGGCGTAGGGCGCTGGGATGAGCTCTCTGCAGGCACACAATCTCTACCCAAGCGTCGCAGGCCAGAAGTTTTCCAAGCTGAGAGTCCTCAGTCCATCTGCCTGATACCTCTCCTGCTCTCATGCCACCTGTGGGCTTCGCCAGGCAGGTCATGGCAGCTCTGCTGGAGGTTTCCTTTCGACCACCCTGCTGCAGCCCTGCAGGGTGGCCCAGAAGTCCCCTTCTCCGTGGCACTGCAGCTCAGGCTGCAAAGAGTGCAGCACAAAGGGTAAACCAGAGAAAACTGGGCAGCAGCTCTTCTCCCTCAGTCTGAGCTTGTGCTGTCATCACAGAACCACAGCCATAGGCTGTTAGGGGTTAGGAGGGACCTCTGGAGAACCGTGAGTCCACCCCCCCTGCCAGAGCAGGATGCCCTAGGACAGACTACACAGGACTGCAGCCGGGTGGGTTTTGAAATCTCCAGAGCAGCAGACTCCACAAGCTCTCTGGGCAGCCTAGTCCAGTGCTCCACCACCCCGACAGTGAAGACATTTCTCCTCATGTTGAGGTCAAGCTTCTTAGGGTCCAGCTTGCACCCTTTCTTTCGCAATAAAGGAACGTCTTTACTGGGCTCCACTCCAAGGAGCCTGGCCCCTGCCTTGTGACACTCACCCCTCAGAGATTTACGGACATTAAAAGGTCTCCCCTCAGCCTTCTCTTCTCCAAACAGCCCCGGAGAGCACTGAAACCCTCTGCTCGGTGTGAAAGCCACCTATGAGGGAAAGTGCTGTGGTTACAGACAGACAGGGCGTTGGAAAGATGGGAATCTCTTGGTAACAGCGCAAACCCGAGGGCTGAGCAGCAGGCTTGGTCTGGCTCTGGCTGGAGTCAACAACAGCACCTGCTGGACACCTAATGCAGAGGGAAGCCCAGCCCAGAAGACTCAGGGCATCTCTGCTGGCTCGAATTAGGATGGCAGAAGGGAGGATGGGCAGGTTCAGAGAAGGGCAGCTACACTGGTGAAGGGTGTAGAGCACAGGTCCTGCGAGGAGGGGCTGAGGGAACGGAGGCTGTTTAGGCTGGAAGAGAGGAGGCTAAGGGGAGACTTTATTGCCCCCGATGACTACCTGGTACTGGGTGCTGGTCCCTTCTCTCAAGTAACTGGAGAAGGAACGAGCTGAAACAGCCTCAAGCTGCAACAGGGGAGGACGGACTGGATGTTAGGACATTTTCTTTCCCCTGAAAGGGTCATCAGGCCTTGGAACAGGGTGTCCAGCGAGGTGGTTGAGTTGGCATCCCTGGATGTGTTCGTAAGCTGATGTTGGGGAAGGTGGTTTAGTGGTGGGTCTGACTTACTAAGTGGACTTGGCAAAGTAGGGTGAATGCGTGGATGTGATGATCTGGAAGGTCGCGGTGCGATAACACCTGGGAGGGCAGCGCTTGGGTCAGGCATCCTCCCCTGTGCTTGCCCCGAAGACTCCTCCAGCCCTGGTGGGTTGAGGCTGACTGGGTACCACAGCCCTGCAGTGACCCCCTGGCTCACCCCCCCGCCTTTTCCCCAGTCTGCTGCTGTCTGTGTGCACTGCGCTGGGTTTCCAGTCAGGAGAAGAGGTGTCAAGTGCTGTTGGTCACAGCCCTGCCCGGGAGGACCTTTCTTAGGCTGAAGACACCTCACAGGGTTTTTTGTCCCCACAAACGTTTGGGCCAACCCCAGATGCTCAAGGTCTGCAGCCTCGATAATTACAGTTGGTAGGTGTAGCAACCGTCCGCCGGTGACTTGCGTGGAAGCACCCTGTGAGCACAGGGCTGCTGGGAGCCAGCTCTTCTTGTGCAACCACTGGGTGTGTATTTCTGAAAGAGCCTTTTGTTGCAGAGCTTGGTGGAATTAGACTTGCCTTAATCTGCTTTGACTGGAAGTGGGCTTATGCCAGAAGACCTGATAAATAAGATGTCGCTGAGGAAAACAGTGTGAGTTCAGGTGTCACAGTGGTGCCCGAGCTGTCAGCGATTAAACCTGCAGCAAAGTAGGAACTTTGGAAGAGCAAAAGAAACTCCGTGCCCTCTTTCAGACAAAACCCCTCAGTAAGCTGTTGAATAGATTTAATTCACAAATGGAGATTAACTTGAGTTAAATCTGTGCCAGGCCCACTGCTGAATAGCAAGGATAAAGACAGTGGCTGCCCTTGCCTGCCTGTGGTTGAGAGACCATGCACGACCCAGCTGGACTACTGTCAAAGACAATCTCCTTCGGGTTTGAAATCCACTTTTAAGGGGAATTGCAGACAACCAGGAGGCCAAATGTCATTTTCCTGACTGTAGAACTCTCACTTTCACGTCAGCAGCTTAAAAAGACAGGACCCACTCACTGCAGTGGCCGCAGACCCTCCTAGATAGGGTACAGCTGGCAGGTCTGGTTCTGGAAAGCTGGGTGGTGGGTCCTCCCTTCAGCCACTGAGTGTGCAGAGAGTGATGGTGGCTACCAGAGCTCCGAGCTCCGAGTGCTTTTCCCATAAGGAAATCCCTGCAAGCTCGCCGGTTTGAAGAGCAAGAGGGAGCCTTCTCCTTGCTTGTTTAAAGCACACCGCCCGATTTCACAAATCCTCTCCTGCATTCAGTCACCCAGGGACAGAGCAGATGGTCACCGCAGAGCCAGTGGATGGTTACCTTTATTAGGCCGTGCTCGTGCGGGTACTCCTTGCCATCCAGTTTCACTTTCTGCTTTACACTTGCAAGCTCTCCCGTGCCTGCACGCAGTTCGACCCGCGGTGCAAAACAAGAACGTTCGGGGCAGAAACCTGCACAGCTGATTCCCAGCGAAACTTTTCCTTCACCTGACAGTGGGAGAGATCCCTGAGTAATACAAAATGATTCCCCCTGCCTCCTCGCGGGCCAGTTGACGCCACTTTACGTTGCACCTGTCCTGTGTTTTTTCATACAATTAAAACGTGCATAATAATCTAAATTACAGACCTCACATTTGCATAATACACTTCAGAGAAAGACTGGGTTGCTTTACTCCGTGTCTTTTGGGGTAGCCACAGTGCTAAAAACATCCTGATTGCCACATGCCCTCATTTTAGAAGATGGAAACGAAGAGAGCTTCTCAACCCTTGTTTGGACAGTAGAGATCCCGAGGGGTCCCCTGGGCACGCCGGCAAGAACCCCTCAGTGGTGCTGCTAACAGCAATCCCAGGCGCAGGGTTTCGCCCCCTTTTTGTTTTGGCGTTGTCTTTCTCACCCACTTCTCCACGCTGCCCTCAGCTGAGAGGCTTTGCCACCGCAGCACGGTGCAAGCCCAAACCCAGCTTTGCCAGACTGCCTCCAGCCGCAGCAGCAGAGGACAGGAGGTGAGTCATCTGCGCTGTGAGCAACCGCTCCAGTTCCCCTGCTCGATGGCTGCTGCCTGCTCCGTGCACGTAACCAAGGAAACCCCCGCTCTCCCAAACCAGCCTCCCTGGAGCCCAGGCCTCGCAGGAGCAAACGCTCCCGAGCTGTCGCATCGGAGCGGGGGGTTACACGGGTGCAGGGCTGCGACCCCGCGCCAGCAGCACTGAGAGGCTGAAGGCGATGCTCCTGGGTTCCACCCCTGTGGCTGCACAGGAGGGTGAAAATCTGGAGCTGCTCGTGGTGCGGGCTGCTGCGGGAGACCTTCAGGGGCAACCCTGCCGGACGAGATGTGCAGTGCCGTCCATCCCCATCATCCCCATCATCCCCACCCCAGCCAGATCATCCCGACGTTGCCATCACCGCCACC
>VZRI01008977.1:122001-199368 GCA_013397515.1 Upupa epops
AGGGGCGGGCCGGGGCGGGCGCTGGAGCCGCCGGGGCGGAGCCGCTTGTGGGCCGTTTTGGGCTGAAAACCCTCCGAATAAGCGCAAAAAGGGAGCCCCGCGCCGGGCACTCGCGTCCCGCCCTGGCCGAGGCGGCGGCGGGGGGTTGCGGGGTGACATCGCCCCGGCTCGCCCCTGCGGGACCGGGGGGGGGTAGGTCGCCTGCCGCTCTCCCCTTCGTGGGGGTCCGCGGTCGAATCGGGGTCTTGTGTTCGTGTCTCGCCAGCGGAGCAGCACATGGGGGGCGGAAAGCAGCACCGAGGGCCTTTCCAAGGAGTCCGCGTGAAGAACTCGGTGAAGGAGCTGCTGCTGCACTTCAGGAGCAGCAAACAGATGTCCGCGGGTCCCCCCGCCGAGGAAGGCAAGGTAACCCCGGCGGTGCCGCCGCTGACGATCGGGGGTGTCTGCGCTCTGCGGGGACTCTGAATCGGTCAGAAAAAGTGATGGGGCAGTGCTGGGAAGAAGCCTGGTCCTATGGGGATGGGGTCTAGTGCTGGCAACGAGCCTGACCCCATGGGGATGGGGAGTAGTGCTGGGAACAAGCCTGACCCNAAGCAAGCCTGATCCTGTGGGGATGGGGGTTAGTGCTGGGAACAAGCCTGATCCCATGGGGATTGGGGGTAGTGCTGGGAACAAGCTTGATCCCGTGGGGATTGGGGGTAGTGCTNGGGGATGGGGGGTAGTGCTGGAAGCAAGCCTGATCCTGTGGGGATGGGGGTTAGTGCTGGGAACAAGCCTGATCCCATGGGGATGGTGTCGATGTTACTGCTTTTCCAGTAGGTACTGGAGGAACAGAGCTGGGATGAGACTAGTGAGATGTGCTGTGGGAGAAGGAGGCACTCCAGAGCGTTCTGGCTGAGCCTTGTTTTCTGAAGGGAGTTTTGGATGAAGATAGGGTTTGTGTTGTGAAACTGCAGAAACTCCCTGTTAACTCTGATGAGGTCATTTGTTGAAAGAGCTGGGGAATCATCTCAGAAGATTATTGTGCCGCATACAGCGTGCGGAGCATGCAGTATGAAATCACACCCTTCCTGTCTGTAAAGATAGTAAAAAAACCCCCGACAACCCTAAACAGGAAATTCTGTGAAAGTAAGAGGGTTTTTTTTAAGAAGAGTGTGTTTATGAGCTTCCTACACAAGAATCTTGCACACAACAGTTCCTGGCATTAAAGAAGTATAAAATTGGCTGACTTATTTCTGGGTTAGAAGAAGTTAACTCTTTGGATCTCAGTGAGGAGCATTTTTTCTCAGTGAGGAACTCTAGATTTTCTTGAGTTTTACAATACGGTAACAAAGAGTTTAAAGACTCTTTGTTTTTAACAAAAAGAGCTGAAGAAAAGCAGTGGCTTTCATTTTAGCTCCAGCAAAGCCTTTCCATTTTCTGACCATAATTAAAAGCAGTTCAACTAGAGTCAGGCAGTCACATACTAGCATTACTCTAGGCTCTCATCCGTGTTTAGAGAAGCTGGTTGCTGCTGTTTTGTTCTTCTTGGTCTTAGCTTCCCCCCCCCCCCGAAATGTTGTAATAATGAAATCATCTGTGTTTTTCTCAAAAGGCACAGCAAGGAGGATTCGCCAACTATGAGCAGTACACAGGTAAAAAAAACCACATTACTCCTCAAAACACCATTTCAGTCGAACTGCCAAATGGATTCTCAATTTGATGTGTTTTTTTCCAGCAGAGCTGAAGAGCATACTAGGTCCTAGTGGCAAAAGAAAGGCTCCAGAGGTCCTTTCTGATGGACCCTCTTTCAAACGCCAAGCTAATATTCACCCACACCTCCTGGTAAGGTCCTAGCCATGTTTTCTCTGCTGTTATTTTTCAGGTTGCTTTGTGATCGGAAGCTGCCAGATAAAATTACACCGTGAACCTTCTGGGGCTTGTTGTAATTTGTTCTTTTACCTCGACAGACACCACCCCAGACACCCACTTCTATGGATAACATGGAGGAGACCCATAAGAATGACTCGAAGCATGACAGCAGCTCTGACCTGCTTCAGAATATTATCAACATCAAGAACGAGTCCAGTCCCGTCTCTCTGAACACGGTGCAGGTTAGCTGGTTGCACCCTGTCTCCAGTCACGGCTCGCCAGGCCAGCAGTACCAGGACGGTGCAGGGACACAGGCGTTCTCCCCGTCCCAGAAGTACCAGGCATTCCAAGATCACACCTCCCAGCATATGCTGGATTCGCCGCAGCACTACCAGTTCTCTCTGTCTCAGAACCAGGATTTGTCACAGAGCTACTCTGTGGATGCCTCTCTGGAGTACAGGCCATTCGCTGCCAGTGACCAGTCCCCTGGCTACCAGCAAAATACCTTTGAGACCCACGAACTGCAGTACTGCCCATCACAGAGCTTCTCTTCCCTCTTGAATGACTCTGAGGGCTCAGAGGGCATCTCGGCTCCCCTGCAGCCGCTGACCAGTAGCCACCCGCCGGCTGATGTCAGTCCTCATGCTCCAAACTTGAGCTTGCTGTCCAATAACATCTGTGGTGGTTTGGAGCGCAGTGTCACTCTGGCTACTCTGAATGCCTCTCTACCTGACCAAAACATCACCAGAAGCACAACGCAGCTGGGCAAATCATTCTTTCAATGGCAAGTGGAGCAGGAGGAGAACAAACTGGCTAACATCTCTCAAGACCAGTTCCTTGCGAAAGACTCTGATGGTGACACGTGAGTGCCGTTTGTCTTGGCGTTTCTGATGTGGGAGCTTGGGCAGTGTTTCTCTTTGGGTTTTGCTGGGCCGTGGGGTGGTAACGGAAGCAGTTCATGAGCTGTTTGTGTCGTGAGCTGTTTTTCACCCTGGGTAAACGTGGGGTCTGGCTGATGGGCTGCGAGTTACAGGTCACTGAGTAGATAAGGTGTTTGTCCTGTCTCATTTCAGGTAGACAGGTTTCTATCTCGTAAATAGGTTAAAAATGCATTCTAATTTGGAGGCTTTGCATTGCCCTGGGGGGAATCAGGTCTCCTGTTTCCCTATGAGTCATGCAGAGAGCTCTGAAGGTGGCAGGAGAACGTCCATCCCGTCTGGGTCTTTGTCGCGGGCCTAGTGCGTGCGGTGTTGTGACGCCGAGTCCCCTTTTCCCCACAGCTTCCTTCACATTGCTGTTGCCCAGGGCCGAAGAGCGCTCTCGTACGTCCTGGCGAGGAAGATGGCTGCCCTGCACATGCTGGATATTAAAGAGCACAACGGTCAGGTGAGCTTCCTGAAAAACTTTCCACCTGCTCGGCGCACCTGAGTGCTTCTGCGTGTCTGGACCTTGAGGAAGATGTGGTGAAATGCTTATTTATTATTAACCCTGAGATTTAGACTGCATACTAATATTAACCTTGAGCTATTAATGCTTCTTGGGATCACCTTGAGCTGGTTCAAATATGTGCTCTGCTTCATTTGGCCAGGCTTCCTGGTGTTCATAATCGCTGCTTAAATAATACCGGGTAGCTTGGCTTTGTATTTGTTTTAGTTGCCCTTTCCTGATGGAGATCAGATGACTAATAGCTTACATTTTGTTCCTGATGTTTGCAGAGCGCTTTCCAGGTTGCTGTGGCTGCCAATCAGCATCTCATTGTCCAGGACTTGGTTAGCTTGGGGGCTCAAATCAACACCACAGACTGCTGGGGTAGAACGCCGCTGCATGTTTGCGCTGAGAAGGGGCATGCCCAGGTCCTTCAGGTAAGAAGCAGGCGGGTGTAGCTCTGCCCTGACTGCTGGCGCTTACACCTCGTACTAGTTGTCTTGGGAAACTGAAAATGCCACTCCTTCCTTTCTTTCCTGTTCTCCTTGTTGACTGTGTGTCAGAACTCTACAGTAACGGCTTGAAGGGAGGTGGAATTTCACAGCGGGGTCCTTCCCAACGTTCCAGATGGGTTGGTTGAAATCATCTAAGAAATCCACAGAGAAATCTCCTCCAGCCATTTTTTATTGCAACTTTGCAGTGAGATCCTCAAGAGCTGGAGGAAGCAGTCTGTAGTCTGGATAAGACCTAAGTGTGAGCCTGTCCCCTCTCTTGTAGGCAATCCAAAAGGGAGCCTTGGGAAGCAACCAGTATGTGGACCTTGAGGCGACAAACTATGACGGTGAGTGGTTGGGTTGATAATTGACTGAGTTACTGGACGCTCTGGTGTTTTACAGCTGTGTTGAGCAGCAGTAAAACGCAGCCTATCTTTGCCATGTGGAAACTTGGAGTAACAAATGTTAGAGCTGGCGTGTCTGTCAGATAAAAGCCCGGCTTGTCTGTGCCTGCCAGGAACCCGTTCCTTTTACAGCCCCGTGTTGCTTGGCATGGGGAGTGTCGGTAGTAATTGGCGATGGGGCTAGCGTTTCAAACACGAGTGCCAGCGATCAACTGGTAGATAACAGAGTCCGGATTCTCTGGCACCAGAGAGCTGTTCTCATTCAACTTTTCCATACACCATCGTTTTATTCTAAAAAATACAATAAATAAAGTGTTAGAAAAGGATTCCTTCTTCATCTGATGGCTGAGAGCTCACAGTGCTGGACAACCCAAATCTCAAGGCACTCGGGAGCGGTCACTGTTACTACAAATATGCCACTCTCCCCTAGGCTTGATGGGGACAGTAGCCATCCCCAGTGACAAGCAGCCCCTCAATACTTGGGCCTCGCTGATGTTCATGGGTAGTGATTGATTGCTGTTGTCGTTAAGGTCTGACACCGCTGCACTGTGCTGTTCTGGCCCACAATGCTGTGCTGCATGAGCTGCAGAACAGGCAGCCTCCCCACTCTCCTGAGGTCCAGGAGCTGCTGCTGAGAAACAAGAGCCTGGTAGAAACCATCAAGACTCTGATGCAAATGGGAGCCTCTGTGGAAGCAAAGGTAAGCGAGGTGATGGCTTTGTCTGGTGTGTCAGATCCGGAGAGCGCGCAAGCAGAACACGTCCCTTTCTCCTCTGCCACATTTCAGCTTCATTACGAGGGAAGCAGACTAATTGGAAAGCTTCCTTCCAGCCTCATTTGCCCGAGCCCAATGGGAATGTTGCGTTTATTCAGAGTAGGGTATTATCAATGCAAATTGACCCTGGGGAAAGAGGGGGGTGTGACAGTCTCAGAAGCTGTGCTGGCTGCATTTGCTTGTGTCTTGCAAGTTAAGAGTATGTCTGGCGTGCTGTGGTACCAGCGGTAATAGGGTGCTGATGATACCCTGCTGCTGAACTAATTAAACACTGCTTTACTCACCCAGTTCTAGTCTTAGCTGGGCCAGATCATGACTTGATAGGATTTATGCTTTCTCAGTGTGAGTTTATTGCCAGAGGAGGTCTGGTGCACTGATGATGGGGTACTCATCTGTTACTCAGGTCGACTTTGAGCGAGTTGTACTGCAGGTACTCTCTTTCGACACTGAGCAGTCGTCCTGGGTGTTCACCCTGGGTGGGTCTTCGTAACCTTAGGAAGACTCAAGTTCCTTTTCTTGACAGGACCGCAAAAGTGGTCGCTCGGCTTTACATCTGGCAGCAGAAGAAGCAAACCTGGAGCTCATTCGTCTCTTCCTGGAGCTGCCCAACTGCCTCTCCTTCATTAATGCAAAGGTGCGGGGTTTGTTGTGGTATTCGGTGTGGGACACACACGTGTGCGTCCTGAGACTCGCGTCCCTACGTGTCCTTTGCTGAGCTGCTGTGTCTCTGCAGGCTTACAACGGCAACACGGCGCTCCACGTCGCAGCCAGCCTGCAGTATCGGGTGAGTCAGCTGGATGCTGTGCGCCTGCTGATGCGCAAGGGAGCTGATCCCAGTGCCAGAAACTTGGAGAATGAGCAGCCAGTTCATCTGGTTCCTGATGGCCTTGTAGGAGAACAGGTAAAGAGCCCAGCAGCCCTGCTCTCTCTCGTCTGTCCCCATCTGCACGACAGCCTCGTTTCTCTACAGAAGCTGCTTTTGTGGTTTAAGTTGCAGCCGTAAAGGAAAAGAGAGAGCGCAGTGCCGCTGCATTCGGGGATCCTTGGGTTCAGCGTCAGGATCAGGCAGAATATGTGAAGACCTGATAGCAGAGATTTCACTTGCAGCTTTGTTTTCCTTCTCAGAAGCTTTTTCTTCCCGTGATAGTGTTTTTCTTTCTTCGTAACCTTGCGGTTTCCTGGAGGTAGCATCCCTGTGGCTTGTCCTTCTCTGCATGGCCCATGCTTGCTTTTATCTTGTCCTAATTAGTAGTAGTAGCTCTGAGGTCTGAACAACAGATTTAAGAACCTCCTTTATTCTTAGGAGATAGGGAAGGACGTAAAGAAGGGGGTTCTTGTTTTAAAAAGCTAACCAGCAATGAGCAATCCTGTTGTCTTGAGTTGGTTGGAGCGCCGTGAAATCGGATCAGTTCTGGTGCAGCTGACCTGAGAAACGAGGCTTGGCTGAGTGAGGGGTGCACAGCTGGAGCTAGGGTTGCTTTCTGCGTTTGACTCTTCAGAGTGACGAGTGCTAATGCTCTTGTCTTTCCCTCTCTCCTCCAGATAAGACGTATCCTCAAAGGAAAGGCGATCCAGCAGAGAGTGTCGCCGTTTTAAGCTCCGTGTTTCTTGGAGCTCAGCAACTCACACTCGCTGTCAGTCAGGCAGTCCTAACGTATCTGTACATAGACCATTTGCCTGGTGCGGGCAGATGTTAGTTGTTTCCATGAAACAAAAGTGTTTGGTTCACTATCATATAGTGGGTTACACCAGTTAAACTGAACCGGAACCGAGCCAAGCCCAACAGTGGGATTCCTCCGGGCGGCCGGGAATGCTTCGTTCCCGATAACTGGAGCGTTTGCTGGGGTACCTGGCGTTCGTAGCTGTGGCAAGACCGGGTTTATTGAAACGGGCAGCTTCCAGGCAGGGACAACTCTGCAGGAAGCCTTTTTGCTCAGAGAGGGCTGGTGCGTGGGGACATCGTGGAACTGTTTGCTTTTCCTTGTGTTCCACTGAAACAGGAATGGCCAGAGAGACCACGTGTTCTTACACCGGGCCTGCATTTACGGAGCTCCCTTCCGGTGTCTCCTACACGACTATAGAGTCACTGGCACCGTTGTACAGCTGTACAGCTCTGACCGCCTAGCGATTGCTTGGGGAATGACCTGAGAGTAACGAGTTCCTTGACCTTGCAGATTGTACATAGGGTTTTGGCCTCATAGCGGCACAGATTGGTAAATTATACTGTTGGAAAGACTGAAACCCCAGCTCTGTTGTCCCTAGCACTGATCTCTACGTGAAGTCACTGGTAAAACATGAAAGGCCGTGCTGCTTCAGGGGGGCAGTGTCAGTTTTCCTCATACCCAGCAGAGGTTTTCCTTTGAACGACGGGACAATAGACCAAGGGAGAGAGATCATTACTTGGGTAGTTGGTGTGTTTGGCTGTGGTGTACTTCACGGGTGTGACCTTGGCTCAGTGAAGGTATTTAGCGTGTGCTTAACTGCCACTGCGTGCGAGATCTCTCCACGCTATTGTAGCACTGTAACCGCCTAACCCCACTGGTGTTGGTGGGACTGAAGCACGCGCACAAGCAGCTTGCTGAGCTGGACTCGGGTTAGTTCCAGCGACTGAACTGTTCTCACTTCCTAAGCTGAGCTAGTCCTTGGCGGTTTTGCCTTACAGGTGTAGTGGCTAGCCGAGTATTGCTGCAGTCAGTGGTTTTCTGGTTTGAATAGCTATGGGTACCTGCGTAACATGTAGACTAATGATCCTGAAAACTCGTGCTGTTGCACAGCTTTCTCCGCCTGTCACTCTCGGAATGATCCGTGGCTGGGCTGTAATCCACTAGGATGTTCTTCGTACAGTCTCTGCTATTAAACTGTGTTGGCATCACATGCGACTCTGTGCTGTAACCATGTAGTCTGTGCTGTTGGCGACAAAGTATGTCTTGTAGACAAGCCAAGTGGGGCAATCCGATGTGGAGGCCTGGTTGCCATGTATTCCTTCAGAGGTCTCGTGTAACTTGTGTTGGAATAAACTTGCTCATTAAATTCTGGTCCTTACTGTCTGTGGAACAAAGCATGATGAAATCAAGTCTTAAGATAGCCCCGGCTGAGCACGGTAGTGCTGTAAGCCTGGTCATGTCTGTTTGTCAAAGAAGAAGGGGAAGTTCCTACCTGCTGCTGTTTATGCCTTCCTGTGCTTGATGCTGGTTCTGAAGCTGCTGGTTGGGTCACGGGGGGTCCTGCGCCAGGCAGTTGTGTTGCCTGCCTGTGGTGTGCCCCAAAAGAGTTAACAGCCACTGGCTTCTCCAGGCTGCAGGCGGATACTTGAATGGTAGCAGCTCTGGCTGTGCCATGTTTTCCCCACACCTTCCTTGCCTGGCCCTCAGTTCTTACAGCCCGGGTACAAGCAGTCTCCTTTAGCATAGTGTGAGCTCTGCACGAGGAAATGAGACTACACCCGGGGAAGGGCTGTCCTTCGCAAAACACGATGGAGCCCGAGTTGACTGTGACCTTTCAGGAGGAAGAGCTGACATCGTAGCCTGTCCTTGCTGAGCCGTGAGCTGGTGAGATGGCGGCAGTCAAAAGTGGGTAAGGCTTTAGGATCTGAAGGAAAACCTGAGCGCCTCTGTGCCAGTGTGGAAACCTGTTGTCTACCCTGCCTTCTGTGTCCCCTCAGAGGAAAGCGCTTTAGCATTGAAAAAGCCAAGAGGTGTGGGGACCTTCCTCGCGGGGAGAGACCAAGCAAAGTAGGGCTCTTCAGCTGCAGGAGCGATGGCTGACAGCAGCTACGACTGGCTGACGGAGTCACATCAGGCCAGGGCAGCTGGGTTGGGGTGCCAGCTGTCCTTTCCAGCGTTAAAACTGGAGGCTGTTGACCAAGGTTCTAGGTGCACAAGAGAAAACAGGATGCCGATTCCTTGCGGTGGTGTGAGGCTGTGGCAGGAACAAGGCGTTTATCGGTGCGGGGAGGGTTTGGGCGCGCACTGAGGAGGAGGGAGGACTTGCTTTTGTAGAGAATTACTAGAGCAATTAGCCAGCCGTGGTGAGGTATTCCTCTGTGGTGAAGGGTGCTGAACAGTGCTGCACAGTTTCCCTTCTCTCAGCTCTTCCCTCACTGTGCTAATGGCCACTGAACGATGTGGTACTGATACGTCCTCTACCCGAGTCACCGTGGGCAGGGTTTTACTAGCTCAGGGGGTTGAGCTGGCAGCACTGATGCTGCTTGTGCTTTTCCTGAGAGGAAAACTTAGGAAAGCAGTCATGCTGCCGGTTGAGAGCTTCAGGAGAGCGCCTGCTTTCCTCTGCTCTGTGCAGAACATCATCCCTGGGAGCTCCAAACACGCATTTTGGTGCTGAGGTGAGGGGATCCAGAGAGGAGGTGGTCTCATTTTAACAGCAAAGAGTAGGAGATGATGGGCCCTGGAAGTGGATTTCTAGTTGGGTGTGCAGAGATGAAAGGGCACCTTTTTATGGGGGTACCTAGGTTGCATAGAAGACCCCATCATCTGCACTCTCCCAGGTGCAGGGACTGTGAGGATTTGGTTAGGTGAGGAGCCTGATAGCGCTGCTCCCACTTTGTTCCTCTTTCACTTGGGGTGACCTCAGAGGAGAAAGAATTGTCCATGAGCTCTTCTCCCCTCCAGCTCAGCACGAACCCCTGCCTGCCGTTGTTTTCAGGGCGATGTTGACACAGCCAGATCAGCGAGGGGTGAAGTACCTTGGGCTGCAAAGACAGACAGAGCACAAACACGTGTTTCCTTAGAGCCCGAGCATCAAGTAGGTGCTGCTGTTTGAGATTTGACAAGTGGTGCACGCGGTGCTCTCCGCCGCACCTGTGCCCTTCTGGAAGGGGCACTCCTGGCACTCCACCTCAGGAAATTCCCAAGGCAAGACAAATGTTTGCAGCTAATTTAGTCTGCCCGCAGCCAGCTTTCATTGTCTCAAGAGCTCAGCAGGCAATTTCACAACAGAGCATCGCTGCTCTGATTCAGTTTTCTCTCCCGTGATGCTGGGAAGCTCTGGCTTGGGTGACGTAGCTCGGTATTGAGACGATCCCTCTTCTGAAGGGCAGTCGATGGTCAATACTGGTCAGTAGTGTTTACCTGGGAACTGACAGTCCTGGGAAAGCTGAACAGCTTTTGCTAGCGTGGGTGCAGGTGCACCATGCATTTCTCCGGCTGGAGAAGAGCTGGGTCCGCGCAGGGGAGTCAACGCCCAGAGCCTGGTTCCCAGGAGGATTCTGATTTGTTTGTCTAAGTAAGCCAAGCCTCAGGAGAGGGTTGCTTTCCTATTCCTGCGGGCTGCTCAGCCGGCTGGAGGGCGGCAACTCCAGTGTTTATAAAACCCTGCTGCTCTGGGGGTGGAAGAGGTGCATTTCCCACATTTCATCAGAAAATGAAAGCGGAGGCAGGAAGGGCCTTCCCAGCGCGGCGGGGTGTGGTGGTGGAGCCGCTGCAACGACGCCCCGTGAACTGCTGCTTCTGCTCACCTTGCTTCTCAAACTGCCTCTGCTCTCCCGGGCTGGGGAAGAGCTGCGTTCTGTTAGGGGCCGGTGGACACGGGAAGACCAAGGACACCTTCCTGCAATGAGGAGCCTCTCAAAATTGCCCTGGTCCTGCAGCGCACGGAGGGGCTTTAATCCCTGTCTGTAAAGCTGTGAGGGCTGCGTCTCCAGAAGAGAGAGACAGCTCTTCTCACTTGAGCCCTGCGGTGGGACGCGGGGCGGTGGGTGCCAGCTGGAGCACAGAAAGGTCCACCTCGCCGTGAGGAAAGGCTGCTTTGCTGTAAGGGTCACAGAGCGCTGGGATGGGCTGCCCGGGGGGGTTGTTATCTGTTACCTCTCTTGAGTGTCTGTCGGTGGTCTTGGCCCGAAACATCGGTAGAGTCCAACACCCGACCCTCCAAGCGCTTACGCGTCATTCAGCCCCCCCGGTGCTGCCTTTCCCTTTCCAGGATTCGGGTGTGAAGCAGCCCTGCTGGTGCAGACAGTGGCTTGTGCCCGGGTTTAGAGAGGCAAGGGGCATCTCTCGACAGCGGGGCCCCTTTTAACCAGAGCTCTGCTGCCTCCAGGGTTGCAGTGAGGGCTTGCCTGGCAGCATTGTGCTGTGCTGAAAGGGAGCTGCTCTTGGCATCTTTGAATCAGCCCCAGTTCCCTCATAAGGCTTCTGCTCCAGACCCTTCACCAGGCTTGCTGCCCTCCTTTGAACCTGCTCCAGCACTTCAGTGTCTTCCTGGATGATCTCTAAGATCTTTTCCAACCTCATCATTCCCGTGATGCCCAGAACAGGAGACAGTGCCCTCAGTGCAGCCTCACCAGTGCTGAGTGTACAGGGAAAACCACTCCTCTACTGCTGCTGGCTACTTCTCTCCCTCTTCCAGTCTCCTGAAGTTACAACTTTCCTTCTCCATAGACAAAACTCTCTAGTAGTTGCAGACAACAGCACGAGCCCCACGGGTGGGGTGAGAAACAAAGGCTGCAGCTGGTAGGATTTGCACAAGAGGGGAGAGGTGGGCTGCAGCGGCAGGGCTTGGAAAAAGACGCGGTTATAGGGGCAGAGACACCCAGCCCAAGGGAGAGGGTGATGATGCCGTAACGACACGGGAAGCCTGAGCTCTACAAAACGCAGAGCTGAGAGGCAGGATCTGACCGCCCAAGCACGGCCACAGTACTCCCAGTAGGAGACTGAGCAGGAGAGTCGAGTACCACAGCTAGATGTGGTGGAGTGAATGCGGCAGGACAGAGGCTCTGGGGAGATGCTCAAGAGGAGATTGAGCAGAGACAGCAGCAGCAGTCGTGAGCGGAACAGCAGGTCTCAATGTGTGTCCCACCAAAGCAACTGGGACACCAGCAGACAACACCCAAACCACGAGCAAGGCAACAAATAAGCGGTGGGGACAACTGGGCAGGCAGAGGACACCAGAGAATTCATAAAAGCAGAGAGAAGTCAGTAAAAGAAATCGATCAGCACACTCCAGCCCCCCATAAGACAGGCGTGATGCCGGCTTTGGAGGAGCAAGGCAGCAGAGAGCTGGCGGTGCAGGAGGAACTGAGGCGGCTGCAGTAAGACCTTCAGGGCTGACTGGAAGGGATGGCACGGTACTCCACAATCTGAAGGCATAAGGAGATGAGCGAGGAGGGGCAGCTGGAGATAAAAGCACAGCCAGAGCAAAGCTAATGGGTTGGACAGAAGCACAGAGGAGTCTCCACCAGCACGGCAACGCTAATTAACGTAGCACCAAGATACCATGGCAGCAAATAATTAGAGATGGGTAAGAGGCAGTAATTTATCAGGAGCCAACAAGTGTCAAGAGTCCAGAAGCTCTGTGCTCAACAATGGAGTAAAAAACAAACAGGCAGAGCAAGAACCAGAGGCAACAGCGTTGTAATGAGGACACACAGCAGCGCGTGCGTTCAGTTCATAGATGGAGAGCAGCTGGTGGAGGCGCAGATGGAGCTGCTAGGCCTCCCTCCCTCTCCTTATTCAAATCTTCTCTGAGTATGACCCATCTGGGCCGGGAGGCTTTTGGGAGGACATCAAGCGGGTGACCAGGGAGGACGCAGGTCTTTGAAGTAGGGCTCCTGCTGCTCTTGTCGCTGGATGCGGACCAGGCGCTCCCTGGTGCAGAGGCTGTCCCGAGGTCTCCACCAGATCTTGGGGGTGGACACAGGATTGGCAGGGGGGGCAGTTCCAAAGGGTAGCAGCCACCAGTAGATCCCTGAGGGAAGGTACCCTTTCTGGGCTTGAACATTACCCACAGCACAGGGAAGGGGCAGGAGGGCTTGATCCTGGCAACCTGGGGTAAGGAACAGAAACCAGGCACCAAGACAGCAAGCTAAGGACCTTCCTCCCACAGAAACATGGAAGCAGGAGCTCAGCCACGCCAAGTGGGGAGCAAGAAGGCAGGAGGAGTAGGCTGTTTTCCCCACAGCTCTTGCTCTTCTTTCCAGCCCCTTCCTAGAAGGCGCGGACAGTGTGTTAGCCATGCTCCATCTCTGTCCCACCCAGACCAACGGGAGACAGCCGCCAGTCTTTCCCTGCAGCAAGGACACCTCTCGTGCCCAAGCACCAAAGCCAGGCGGCAGAGCTACACACCTGCCCAATTAGTCTGTGTGTCCAGTCCTGAAAATCCTGAGCTTGGGTTGCCCCAAAATGGGTCAGTGCCCAGCACCTGCACACTGGCAGCCAGGTTTGCTCCAGTACTCCCCCCCGTTGGCTGTCCCCAGGCTCAGCCGCAGCCACTGCAGCCCGGCCTGTGCTCGCAGGCTGGGGACACGAGGCGTGGAAAGAAAGGGCTGCTCTGCAATCAGAAGCAGCACCCTTGGGATGCTGATGCGGAGAGCGTGGGAAAGAAGCTACCAGCACTCATGCTCACGAGGAGACAGATAAAAGCATCACGGTAATAAATGTCATTATGACAGCCAGGGCAGGAGAACACAGATTCTGTGTTTATAATGTCTGCAATAAAGCACAAAGCTATCGGCCTCTGCACTACTGGTTGCACAGGCAGGCCTGGGTGATGGCTAGGAGTTGCTCAGGCACTGTGTGTCCCTTTCCTTTGCAGCGCTCACTCGGCACCAGAGGCCAGGCGGTGCACGCAGAACGCCCTCCTGGGCTGCAGACTCTACAAGGAAGGGCACCAGGGTTCCCGTGAATGGCCAGGGACTGTGCTTCACCCTTGCTACGGGATGTGAGAGCCTACCCAGGCATCCATTCTCAGGTGAGAAAAGCATTAGAAACCCGACTTTCATTCCCCAGAGAGCTTTGTTTTTCACTCCAGGTTTCCATTAATGCCTTCAATTTGCAACTCCAAAGGAAAAGTATGGGAAAAGTTTCTATTTTTAACAAAAGAAAGCAAAAAGCTTCAGAAGTAATGAACGACTGGTGGATAAAAAGATTAATCTTGAAAGGGCTCTGCTCCCCTGTGTACTCCCACACAGCGCGCTTTACATACCTGGGTTTTGCATGCATACATCTACATGCAATTCTCCTGCAGAGCGCAGAAATGAATCGATCCACATTACAACCTCCTCTACATATGCATGCTTTTTATTCACGGGCGAGTGTGAGAACGTCTGAGAAACTGAAATACCATGCCAGCCTGCAACCAGGGCCAGGGGCAGGGACAGAGCAGGATAAAGCTGGCTGTTCCGGGCACTGAAGCAGCACCCTCTCCTACCTGCTTGGTGTTGAAGACTCTCTTTCTCCCTCTTCATTGATTTTGCTAAGAGAAGTCCCTCCATCCTCCTGAGCATCAGAGCAGCTGGCCCAGTGGCACAGGCTGCTGGCCAGTCACCCGTGCACTGAGCTGACTCTCCATGCCCATCCTAAAAGGAAGCCTTCGTTTGTGTAGCTCCGTCAGAGCATCCGTGGTGATGTCTTAAGAGACATTAAAAACTCGTACCAGCAGGAC
This sequence comes from Upupa epops, assembly GCA_013397515.1. Taxonomy (NCBI): domain Eukaryota; kingdom Metazoa; phylum Chordata; class Aves; order Bucerotiformes; family Upupidae; genus Upupa; species Upupa epops. The sequence continues at coordinate 136,347 of VZRI01008977.1, forward strand.
AACTTTTACTGCTTAGTTTGGATTTGGACCATCTAACCCACTGGCCCATGGCAACCACGAGCTTTTAAAAACATCTTTTAAGCAATCTTCTCCCTGCTCCGCCAGGCACAGAGTGGCCGTGAGTGGCACCACATCCAGCTGGTGTCCAGTGACCAGAGGGGTCCCCCAGGGCCCAGTCCTTTTCAGCATCTTCCTTGATGACCTGGATGAGGGGAATGAGTCTCCCCGCAGTCAGCTCACAGAAGACACCAAGCTGGGGGGCAATGGTGGTCTGCTGGAGGGGAGGAGGAGGCTGCAGAGAGGTCTGCACAGGCTGGGTCAATGGGCAGAGGCCAACGGGATGAGGGTGAACAGGGACAAGGGCAGGGTCCTACACTTTGGCCACAATAACCCCCAGCAGACTGGACCCTGGGGAGTGACCTGGCAGAGAAGGACCTGGCAGTACTGGTCAACTCGCAGCTGAACAGGGGCCAGCAGGGTGCCCAGGTGGCACCAAAGGCCAATGGCATCCTGGCTGGGATCAGCACTAGTGTGGCCAGCAGCACTAGGGATGGCATTGTCCTCCTGTACTGGGCACTGGGGAGGCCTCCCCTCCAGGACTGTGACAGTTCTGCATCCCCCACTTCAAGGAAGAGATTGAGGGGCTGGAGCGGGTACAGAGGAGCAACGAGGCTGAGGAAGGGACTGGAGGGAAAGGCTGATGAGGAGAGGCTGAGGGAGCTGGGGGGGTTCAGCCTGGAGAAGAGGAGACTCAGGGAGGGACCTTCTCCCTCTCTCTAACTCCCTGAAGAGAAATTGTAGACAGGTGGGGGTCAGGCTCTTCTCCCAGGCACCCAGTGCCAGGATGAGAGGGCAGGGCCTGAGCCTGTGAGGGGAGGGTTAGGCTGGATGTTAGGAAGCCCTTCCTCATGGAAAAAGTGCTCAGAGCCTGGACTGGGCTGCCCAGGGCAGCGTTGGAGTCCCCATCCTTGGAGATGCAGAAGAAGAGAGTGGATGCACCCTCAGCACCCTGATGTGGCTGATGTGGGGTGACGTTAGGTCATCTGCTGGGCTGGGTGAGCTCAGGGGGCTTTGTGATGGTGTCTGATCACCATGTTTGGTCTCTCTCTATTAGGAGAGACAGTCCTAAAGATCGTGGGCGACTGGGATGTAGCCCAGTGGGCTTGTCCAAAACATCAGGCACATGAGGTAACCTCCACGAAGTCAACCAGCCCAGAAAAAGCCTCTCTGGGTGCAGCTCCTGCCTGTGTGAGGCTCATTCTCTTGCTGAAGAGGAGTTCAGCTTCCAAGCCATGTCAGCTGGCCTGGAAACCTCTTTTCAAGTGGAGGTGCCTTGAGGGGAAGACAAGAGAGGCTCACACAGCTCTTGTGGCCACCCTCCTGTTCCGCTTTCATACCACCAGCCCCTTTGGTGTTCCACTCAATGACTGGCTGGTGTGCCCACGGTGGGGAGGAAGGAACTCCCACTCCTCTCTCCCAGAGCCCCCAGCAACAGCGCTCTGTGCTCCAGTGGTGTTCCAGACTGCCTTGCACTCCCATGTGCACATGACATCGGGGCCTGAGGCGTCAGTGTTGGGACCTCCGGGTCACTTTGACTGTGTGATACCCCGTGTCCTGGTCAAAACCCTGGGGCATCAGTTTGCAGATCCCTTGTGCCCCGTGGAGACCAGGCTGCTGAGCAGGAGATGGATGGATTGAGCCAAAAGCAATCTGTAATTGGCCACAGCCCAATGCCTGTCTGCCTTGGCATGCTCTGCCTTGGGATGGGTGAGGAGCAGGAGTGGCACGCGTGGGGGGATATGCCTTGGCACCATGGCACCGTGAGCAGCGTGGCCCTTGCCTGCTCTGACACAAGTAGGTGGGAGGTGATGTGAGCTGGGTTGCTCTCTGCAGCATGGCTCAGCTTGCTCTCTCCTGCCCTGCCTGGCCACGGTCCTGGCTCTCCCTGCTGTTCTGGTCCCCCCTTTCCGTTCCCCCTGTTTCTTTCCTTTGCTTCCTGAGCTAAACCCTGCTTTTGATTTGGAGGGACTGTGGTGCAAGGGAAAGAGCTCCTCAGGAGCAGAACAGATGCTTGTTCTTGAAACCTTCCTTTGCCTTCTGCTCTCAGGGAAGCAGCAAAGCACCTCCCGTGTCCCTGAGCCACGCAGAACCTCTCCTGGGATGCTGGTACCACTGTGATGCTTTCAGACCTCACGTTGCTCTCTGGTGACTCCCCCCTGGCAAAGCTGTCTGTGCCAATGTCTATGTGAGTGTTACGGGGAGGGCTGGGGCCAACAGGGGAGCGCACGGGGATCATCACGCCTCGCCTGCCCTGGACCTGCACGGGAGCCGTGGACAGAGCTGTGGACCTGCCTGGATGCGTCCTCTAGGTCATCCCGCTCTGGCAGGGGAGATTGGACTTGCTGACCTTGGAGGTCTTCAGACCCTGTGAGTCTGCACCGCCAGGCTCCTGGTGTCTGCAGCGCAGGGGTTTTGGCCGAGCGACTCCCCGGGTGCTATCAGAAGACATGCAAATGCATGCCGAGCCAGCTCATGCACCTGGCAGGGAACAAGCCTTCCCTTGAGCTAGGTGTGGGTGGGCCTGCTAGCTGTCTGGGCCTGAGAGGAAGGAAACACCCCAGCGTCAGCCCTGGCTCCAGAAGGAGCTAACACGACCGCGCTGGTGATTGCAGGCTGCGCGGGGACCTTCGACAGCCCTGCCCCAACAGCTCCATCCCCCTCTGCAGGGAAAAGCGGGGTCTCTCCATAGTGGAGGAAGGGGAGCTGGGATCTCCTCTCCGTTCTGGCTCACGCTGAGCAGGAAGAGGTGTTGGCACAGCCAGCTGGTGGGCACGAGATGCCCTAAACCCATTGTAGGCATCTCCTAGTAGGTCAGACATCCCCTCAGTGGGCTGAACGTGCAACGGGAGTCCTGGCCCAGGAGAAGTAATGCAGAGCATGGGCAGTCAGTACCGGGCAGAGTGGGGGACACAGGCAAGTTGCCAGCTCCTCCTCTGTCTCTAGGAAAGGCTGCCAAAACGCTGGGTGCCTGCAACACCCCTTCCACTGGGTGCTGGGCCCTCGGGTTTGCCAGCATCTCTTGGAAGGGTGACTTCTCCCTGCCAGTCACACATAGACCCTCATGACTGCTGGCACGGGGTGAGGGTCCAGTAACAGCCCACTGGGTTGTTCTGGGCAGGGACACTGGTCTCCAGCTCCTGGTTGGGAAAAAACCGTCTCATTTCCCTGACGACTGCTTCTCTGAACAGAGCACCCTGCCCTTAGGGAAAGACCTGTCTCCAGCCAGGAAGGCTTGGCACTGACCCCTGCAGCCTCTCAAGCACAGGAGTCTCTTTGTGCAGGATGCCAGAGCAGTGGGAGAGGACCCCAGCTCTGACTCCTCTGGGGGTATCTGTGGGGGTGCTGGGGTTTGCCCCATCCTTCCTCAGGCCCACTCCTATCGATTGCCACGTCCTTGGCTCTGCCGGGCATTGCATGGCCCCAGCAGCTCCTCACTGGTGCTCACATTCTTTTAAGGGCTTATTTTTCGTGTGCACCCCGACGCTGTCTGCTCGTGGGTTTGGCCCAGCCATGAAGGGAGACAAGCCCTGCAGCATGGGGATGGATGAGTGGAGCACGGGGAGGAGGAGGAAGCCAGGTACCGTGCTGCGGCTGCCTTCTCCTCACTGCATGGTGGTGGCTGTGCGTGCAGCCTGCCGGATCCAGGGGCTGGCTGAGCTCTGCTCCCGGCGGGGTGAAATCCTGAGAGAGTCCTGTGTGGCTCTCTGGGACAGGAGGGCAGCTTTTGGACTGAATGTAGAAGGGTGTGGAGGGTTTTCCTCACGTTTCTGAGGGGCTGTGGCCAGAGCAAAGCTAGTCAGTTGGTGAGACGAGGCTACGGTAAAGCCTGCTCACCCCCTTGCCTTACCCAGTCTCTGTTCAATGGAAGCTACTGGCCTTCTCCTGACCCAAGGGAGGGTGCAAAGTGATGCCACTAGGTTCAATCAGGAATCTGATTGAATCTCCTTTAAAGTGCTGGCCTTTCTGCTACCTCCTCACCCTGGCAAAGCCTTTGGCTCATCTGTCCCTCCACAGTGCCCTTCCTTTTCCTTCTAATGCCCAAACCCTCCCGCCGAGCAAACATGCAGTGTGTGCACCAAGCAAGCGGGGTCAAATCCCCCCCCCGGTCATCATCCTCCTCGTCTCCAATAGCCACAACACCTTTGCAGGGAGGCTGTGGCTGGCTGGAGCCCCAAGGCAACAACAAGGCGGCTCTGGCCACGTTTCCCACATCACATCCCTCCATCCCTCCTTTCTCCCTCAGGAAAGTGCTCTGGTTTTGGTGTGGGCACCTGGCCCCTGAGCAGCCAAGGCTCAGCTGCGCTGGTGGAGAGCAGAGGTGAAAGAGGCACTTGGCTCTGCTCTGTGCCCACGTGCAGGGACTCGCCCGAAGCTTGCCCAGGCTGTAGCTCCAAAACCAAGCTCTGCCTATGATGGTTGGGCAACCGACAGAGATCTGGGAGTCTCCACTCTGTACCTACGTATTCTAGAAAGACTTCACACAGGGGCCTCAGCTTTGTGTCTGAGACTGCGTGGTCCTTCTCCGGGGGCCTTTAGAAGGAGGAGGAAGGATGCAGCAGATGGATAGCTGAGCCCTGCCTCAGTACTCTGTGCCCGAATTAGCCTGCCATGTGTAGGTAAGACTTATTCTAGTCCCTGATTTCATGCCTCTGGGTGTGCAGGGAGGATTTGCAGGGTGCTGCACCGGAGACATACATGGGGACACGCATCCTCTCTGCAGACCCTGGAATGACAGCACTTTTCAGGGGTATGCCTCCTGCCCCCTGCGTGCTGAAGGCAGAAGGAGAGGCTGCTCCGTGCCGTTTGCCTGTGAGGCAGTTTTGGGGATGCTTCCTACAAAGCCCCCCGAGTTTGTTTCCGTTTCCCCATCAAACAGTCCAGCTCTGGAGGATGCTCAGCCTGTCACTCCGATCTCTTGCAAGCAGTGTACCTTCCGCAGTTGTCTCTGGCTCAAGCAGGTCTGCTGGACTGCAGCCTTTTGGGAACTACAGAGTTTCTGGAAATCACCCTGCTGCTGGGGTCAGCCCTGCTGGGCAGCTCAGCCTTCCTCAGCCACTCGCTTACCCGGTGCAGTGGGATGGAGGAGAGAATCAGAAGGGTAAAAGTGAAATAAACCTCATGGGCTGAAGTGCTGAGCAGCATCATCTAGATGTCAGGGTTACTGGGTTGGGTTTAGGTTGGACTGGATGATCCTGAGGGTCTTTTCCAGCCTCACCAGTACTGTGAGACTGTGAGATACAAAAAGCCTTCAACAGACAAACCAAAAGCTGTGTGTACAAGCAAAGCAAACCAGGCACTCGTTCATCACCTCCCACCAGCCAGCAGGTGTTCAGCCATCTCCAGGGAAGCTGGTGCCTTGGGGGAACAAAGCATCCTAAGCACGAATGCCCCCCGTGGTGCCGAGCACAGCGCTATGAGGTGTGGGGTATCGCTCTGGAGGGTCGGGCTCAGCTGTCCTGCCTGTATCCTCCCCCGTGCCTGCTGCACTGCCAGCCTATTCATGGGCACAGCAACCTGAGAAGTGGACCCCCCCCCTTGGCACTGTGTCGGCACTGCTGAGTGGTAGCCAAGGGACCAGTGTCTTCTCAACGCTCTTGTGGTCACAAATCCCAGCCACAGCACCACAGGAGCTGCTCTGAGGAAGACTGACTCCATCACTGCCAGAGCCCGTGCACCTGTCGCTTCCAGGGAAGAGGGCTATGAGACAGCCCTTATCCCGGCGCTCTGTCACAGATGCCGTGTTCAGAGGATGCTGTCTGGACGAGGGTTGTAGGCAAAGCCAGAATCTTTCATTAGCCCAACTGTTAGGGCTGCGGAAGATCAAGGCGCTCGCTTGGGAACAGAGTCACTCTTTGCTCTGGGGCCCTGAGCATGGACACCAGGGTGTTTTTTGCCACCTGTGCCAATTAGCTTAATAAAAGGCAGCCTTTGCCACCGGGTACTCGTGAGGGGTGGCTGCCTCTGTGCTGCTGGAGCCGCAACAGGGCAAGGAGCCTAAAAGCAGCCTCTGAAAAGGAGGGGTTCTGCAGGTAGCCAGCAGGTCTGTAAATCAGGGCAAAGAAAGGAACGAATGAACCTGTCAAATCCGGTAACTCCGCTTGGTATGTACTCCAAAGTTCAGCTTGGTTGAGCCTTTTATTGCTTGCTCAGGACCAACTCTTCCAGTACCGAGCTGTTGCGGGGGTTTCTTTTGCCTGTTCCGAGGAGTAATAAAACTTCAAAACGCGGACTTTGAGTTTACAGTGTTTGTGCTTGGGAATTGGAATGGGTTTTAATGGAATTTGTCTTTATCACCCGGAGAGAGAGAGAGTGTGAGAGAGAGGGGGAGAGAGAGGGCTATCTGCAGCATCTTGAATTTCAAAGGGCTTTACGAATCTTTGTCTTCCAAAATAGACTAAAACGCTGTGCTTTGCATGTGATTATGTGAAGCTCATTAGCAGGGGTACTAATGAGCCTCTCCACACCCTAGGCAGATAAAGGAGGTTCCAGAGTAAAATGACTTGCTTAAGGTCAGACTGCTGCGAGCTGACAGCAGAGCTGGAAATAGCAGTCATTGTTTCCCAGCCCTGTGTTCCCACGGGTGGAATGTGTCTTGTTGTGTTTGGGGGTTTTTGGAGATGGAGACGCTGTCTGTTGGTGCTGCTCTGCTGCTTGTGCTTTCAGTGCAGCCTTCACAGATGCAAATGTCCCCACCTAGAGCTCTAGGACCGGATTAAGAGTCTCTCGGCAGCCCCAGTCAGCCTTCTCGCAGCTGTGCGAAGCAAAAGGGGCAGCCCAATTCAGCGATTCCCATGCCTCGTCAAACTTTCTTTAGAGGGGGTGGAAGGCAGAGCCCCCAAGGTGATTTAATGTGGAAGCCACGCTATTAATTGTCTATCTTCTGCCACTAAGGAGGGGCGTTACTGGAAGATGAGGGGAAGCTGTTTGTTTATCAGGCACTAATCGCTCCTGCACGGGTTTTTATCTCTCCGGTTGCAAAAGAGCCCGCTGACCTTTCTCCTTCCTCCCTTCTGCTTTGAACAGGAATAGGGATGAGTGCGGGGTGGCGCAGGAGCTCCTGTGTGGCTGTCAGGGATCTGCCCTGGATGCCTGCCCCACCAGAACACCCCCTACCAGCATCCTGTGGAGAAATGGGCTTGGAGACGGGCTGCGCTGAGGAAACGACTAGAAACTCCTGCTGACACCCTCCCGAGGGTACTGCACCTCCGCCTTGGTTTTCCCCTCCTCTCCACTAACGTCTCTTCTCTCTTGCGCCTATGAGCATGGGTTTTCCATGCTTCTCTGTTCTTACTGGGAAGAACAGCTGTTGGTCTCGTCAACAGTCTGGAGCAAGGCCAGCGAAAGGGCTTTTTGGCAATTCTAGGCATGCAGGGAAGACTTGTAGCCCAGAAAATCCCCTAAATATAGGCATATACATACGCATGTGAGAGGGAAAGCAAGGGAGAGAGCCTGCCAGGAGGACTGCCGTGCGAGTGTCGGTGTATGCTCTGTTGGCAGGGCACGCGTGACTGTGCCCGCGTGGTTTGTACCACGTCTAAATACTCGTCCCACCTCGGGACAGTTTTAAGGGTGAATGTTTAGGGACAGTAAATTGTTCCTTGTAATGGTGGTGCCGAGTAAGCTATGGCTACCCCTGGTTGTGGCTTGCTTGCCCAGGACCAGCCGCTGCAGCACATGTGGCACGGGTCAGCCATCCTCGGGCAGATGACTCTGGCAACTGGATCATGGTAAAAGAAAGCAGTTGATTTACTTCTTGTATTAACCAAACAGACAAACACTTGTTCTGCTGCTTATCTCAGCAGGGCTGAACCAAGCCATCGCTCCAGAGCTCCGATACCCCACGTGGGTTTACATGGGGAAGTGAGGGGTGGGATTTGCAGGTTATCAGAAAGCATAAAAAGTCTCCGATGCACTGAGACAGAGCAAGGGAAGCTGTTCAAGTGTGCTCTTCTTTTGGCACTAGCCCACTGTAAGCAGCAGGCTGCCGGACTTAATGAGGCAGTTCTGTACCAGCACTTTTAATAGCTGCGTGTTTGTCTCCCGGCGGTTCAGGTGGGCTGTTACTGGTGGTTGATGTTACTGGCACTGTTGCTGTACATTCTGCCTCGGCGCTGGCAACGAGCAAAGTGATTCTTCCAGATAAGAGCCCCACAATAGAAATGTTCTGGGTTTAACTGGAAGGCCAGACAAAGCCCCTGCCTGCTTGTGTTTAGCTCTCCCTCTGTCTCGCAAGCATCCGCTCAAGCGCTGAAAGGGTTAAATGAAGCGGTTGTGGACAGAAGCTGCTCATTCTAGCTTGTTAGGGCAAACACCACAATGCATTGACCTCAGAGGTTGGCTGAAGCGAAGAGCTGGGGTTAGCATCGGCTCTCAAGCACTGTACCTTGACGTTGGCGTGCCAGCGCTGTGCTGTACGTACAGCGCGGAACACTTGGGTTTGCTTTAATGAGATGGAAGGTAATTGGGCTGATTTTGGCTCTTATGGCTTGGCTAATTCTGCTGGAAATTGTCTGGAGGGTTGAGCAAAATTTAATGACCACAGGTTGCTGTAGCAATGGCACTGAGGGAGTTTGCAGGGAAAAAGAGTCGTGTACTGGCCTGGACTGCCCAACATCGTGGGGGCACTTGTGGTCTGACCACACCAGTATCTCCTCTCTACCCAGGGAGTTCTACTTCTGACTGAGACGATGGACATCCCTCTGCAGTAGATGTCTTGACACTGGTTTGGGCTTTAGTCCTCTCCTCTTCCCTCTCACAGCCCACGCTGGGCCCCCTGTGCGGGTCACCCCGTTGCTGCCAGCCTTTCTTCATGCAAGCCAGTGGACCTGAGCTCAGCTTTGTCTCTGTCCTCAGTTTTACACTGCACCAAATCATCTCCTGGGAGTTAAGTAGCTCTGGGCAAGTTTGGCCCATGCTCTCCCCTTGACAGGTCAGCTACGTCCTGTTGAAGCGTTGTGGGTGCCTCTGAGAGGTCCACCGTCGTGCCAAGTACTGGATGCAGCAAGAAGATGCCCACAGAACGAAGGTAAATTCTGTTTTGCCTTTCCAGCTCAAGTCCTACTCGGAGGATGCAGAGATGGGTCATGCTGGAGGTGAAGGGAATGTGTGGGCAGCACTTGGCTAGCTAAATCTAAGGGGCAGGAAGGGGTTGCAGGTGGCAGAGGTGCACACAGGCTTTGGGTTGGAGCCTGGGGACACGGGTGTACTGGGGCGAGAGATGGCTGAGAGCTGGGACAATCACCTGGGGGATGCAGGGGTGGAGCAGGAGAGGGTGTTGTGCCTGCAGCCCTGCTAGTGGCCATGCCTAAATAAACTACGATTAGGATTAGACATGTAAATCACCCAAGAAGCCCTTGGGGGTGCCCATTGTGGTTCACAGGGCTTCCCCTCCACTGGGTGCAAACCAGTCCTGATGTTCCTCCAGCTGTGAAATGTGTGTGCTCAGCAGCTGTGGCTGGCTCTGCCGTCCAGGATGCTGATGAACTCCAGCACATCAAAGCCCCTGGTGCCTGATTTGATCTGAAGGCAATCTGGAGGAGCTGTGCCGTTTCCTTCTCTGCTTAGGGTGACCCCGTCTCCCTTGCAAGCAGAATTTTAAAGGGAGGACAGGTTCAAAGAGGTTGTTCTCAGGATGTAGCCCAATTCTGGCTGTTTATGCCTTAAAAAGGAGATCGCTGAACTAAGACCTGAAGCGTTCCCTCCATCGTTTGGCTGCACAGCGAGAGCCTGTACAGCTCTTGGGGAAATGCTCAGGGACTCGACAGGAAAATGAGCCCCTTGGCCGGTCCTGCTTGAGCCCTGGTGGGTGCTCTGCAGGGGTTTTTACAGCTACACCCTTGTTATTCTTCAGTTTGTTGCAATGCCTGTTAATAAGCCAGGCTGACCAGAGCAGTGGCCAACGTGGTCATAGAATCCTTAAGGATCAGAAGGGACCTCCAAAGGTCATCCAGTCCAATCCCCCTGCCACAGCAGGATCCCCCAGACCCAGTGGCACAGGAGCACAGCCAGGCGGGGCTGGAACGTCTGCAGAGAAGGAGACTCCACAGCCCCCCTGGGCAGCCTGGTCCAGTGCTCTGGGACCCTCCCTGGGAAGAAGGTCCTGCTGAGATGGAGAGGGAACCTCCTCTGCTCCAGCTGGCACCCAGTGCCCCTTGTCCTGTCCCCAGATGCCCTTGAGCAGAGCCTGGCTCCATCCTCCTGACACCCACCCCTCACAGATTTAGAGACATGAATGAGGCCCTTAGGTGTTTGCTAAACTGTGAACCAGAAGACCAGCTACCCCCAGCGTACGCATACTGGGGAGCAAGCACTCTGCTCCCAGTCAGGAAGCTATGATCTCATAGAGTAACTGCACTACTGTGGGAGAGCTGGCATGGCTGAAGAACCACAACAGATGGCTACAGCTGTTCTGTAAGGACAGGCCGGGAGGAAGAGTTGTGCCTTATGTCGAGGAGAGCCCTGAACGCACAGCAGTCAGCTGTGGTGGCTGTGGAAGCTGTATGCAATACCCCCGAGTCAAGATCAGAGGGGTCACCTCCAAGAGGGATCCTACAGCAGGTTGTGCCACTGCCTTTCAGACCAAGATGCGAAGGCAGACGAAGCAGCAAGCTTTTGATCAGGGAATCTGGTTCTTAACAGGTGAATTCCAGTACCCAGACATGAGCTGGAAGAACAACACAACAGCTCCTGTCACCTGCTGAGTTCCTGGAATGCATAAGAGACTGTTTCCTCATACACAGGTTGGACGTGCCAGCCAGGAATGAGGCGCTACTGGACTTGCTAGCTACAAACCAAGAGAACCTGCTTTACCCTCTGTCAGTCAGCGACAGCCTCGGCTGCACTGGTCACGGTGTTGTGGGGCCTGGGATCCTGCTGGGCACGCTCAAGATGGGTAGTAAGAGGAAGCCTTTAGGAAACTTCAGCTTGCTCAGAGGGAGAGTTTGGGAGGGACTCTGCAGGCAGCTGATAAAGGAGCTGGTGGGTGCCAGGAGTTCTTCAAGAACACTCTCCTGGAAGCACGAAACCAGTTTGTTCCCTGTAAGCAGAAGGGAAGCAGGTAGAGCAAGAGATGCCCTTGGCTGGACTGCAAGCTTTTGAGTCTGCTCCGAGTCCAAGAAGCAGCACACCACAGATGGAAAAGGGACCGAATACCCATTAGGAGGAACAAGGGCACTGCCAGCACTTGGGGAGAGGCAGCTAGGAATGGAAAAGCTCAGCTCAAGTGGAAAGGGACCGGTTAAGTCAAAACCCAGAGGGAAGATTTTTTTTCAGATGCATAAAGAGAGGAGGTGAACTTGATGCCAACAACACTAAAAGGCTCTCAGTGCTTTCTTCACCTCTGCCTCTGCCAGCACCCTTGGGCCCCAGACCCTGGGAACACAAGTCCGGGTGGATGCAGACCCACTGCCTGTGAGGGAGGAGTTGGCATGAGAACTCTTACGGGAGCTTGACCCTGCTGGGGCTGGATGTTGCCACCCAAGGGTGTTGGGGGAACTGGCTGATGCTATTGCGAGGGTACTCTCCGCAATCTTTGATGGTCAGTTAGCAACCTGTGGAAAGCATGGTCTCCAGAACCCATCCTGAGCCTGATGCTGTTAGGCATCTCCATCAGTGATCGAGCGTACCCTGATGAGGTTTGCTGATGGTGCCAAGGTAAGTGGGCACCTTGGAAGGGAGAGCCATTTACAGGAAGAACTGGACAGGCTGTGAGAGTTGGCTAAGAACCTTCTGAGACCCAGCAAGGACAAGTGTAAGGTCTCGCACCCGGGAAAGCACAATCCAGGAGTGCAGCACAGGCTGGGATCTGCGTGATTAGAGTACAGCTCTGTGCGAGGGGACGTGGAGGTCCTGGTGGACAACAGGCTCGGTTTGAGTGAATGCTGTGCTGCAGCAGCAGCCAAGAAAGCCAACGTGGTGCTGGGTTGCAGCACCACCAGGCATAAAGAAGTCATCATATCATCTACTCAGTGCTGGCCAGGCCACACCTGGAGTAGTGTGCTCAGGGTGGGTCCCTGCTGCCTACAAGAGAGATGTGAACAGGCTGGAGAGGGTCTGGAGAAGGGCCATAAAGATGATCAGAGGACTCAGAAGCCATCATATGAGGAAAGGCTGAGAGAGCTGGGTTTGTTCAGCCTTGAGAAGAAGACTTAGGGGAGGTCTTATTACCTTGTTCTGGAGCCTCCCTTTTCACAGGGAGTCGGGTGGAAAAGGCAAGGAGCGATGGGTACTCCTGGGGAATCGCTCCTGGGGAGATTCTAACTGGACACAGAAGAAGTCTCTTTCACAATGACAGCAATAAACCAGTAGTCTCCCCAGGGAAGTGGTGAGCTCCCCAACACCGAGGGTTTGGCTGGACAGGGTCCTGAGCTGTCTTGTGCAAGCAGTGTTTTCCTCAGGAGATGTTGGACTGGGTGATCCTTGAGGTACTCTCCAACCGGATAGTCTAACGCTCTGTGACCTGTTTGGGTGGGTTATGCTGTGCCTTCAAATAAGGTCTACAGTAAGCATCTACTTCTGTCTTGTGTGTTGTCTCTGCTGCTTTCAGGGAGAGACTCGTGGCAAACAAGGCTGGTTATTAATAGCCAAGAGCCAACAACCTCACCGCTGCTGCTGCTTCTTGGGGAAAGTGAGAAGGACATGCCAGAGGGAAGAGAAGACCAGAGAACACGCATTTTCTCCTGTCCTCTGGGTGACTTGCAATGGGGCATGCTTTTCCTGCTGCTCCAGACCACTGCCGCAGACCTGGGCCACGAAAGGACCGATACCTGGTGCTTCAGGTGAAACGTTCTCATCCATGGTAACCCCGTTCAGTGCTGCTTCACACACAGGGTGAAGAAAACAGGAGAGCTTGTTTCCACCACTCCTCCACCGCTCATTTGGGGACTGAACATCGAGTTTGTTAGGAAATGGTGGTGACGGGGGATTCTAATGTCCCAGTGTTGTGCAAAGCTGAAGCTCAGTGCCTTGCATTTTAATGGCATGCTCCTTGCCACTGCCTTCGTGTCTTATGTCGCAAGCTAAAAGGTAGCTGGAGGCAGAAGGAGCAGGCGCTTCGAAATACAAAGCAGCTGACAGTGACAGGCTGCTTACACGAGGCACAGATGTCGCTGTGCAATGCAGGACAGCAGGTACAAGCCTTTCCGCAGGGTGGGGGGTCCACAGCCGTGGTCAGGATGCAGAGTACTGTGCCCAGTGCACTGCCTGTGTCTGACTGGGCAGATTTATCTCGGTCACCAAGGGCTTCCATTACACTCTGACTCACCCTGCAGAGAGAGACAGCCTGCGGAGGGCAAGGGGACTGAGTCAGTCACTCCTCAGTGCAAAACCATGCTTGAAGAAACCTGGCCTCCCTTGCTAATGGGCGCAGGAGCCCTGTGACAGCACTCCTTCGTGATGCAAATGACGGCGGGTGTCTTCACCCGAACAGGAAAGCTGGGTAGAAGAGGAGCTGCCCAGCCTGCTTGTCGCAACCCACCAGTAACTCCAGGTTTCACGTGGCTGGTGAACTACCTCTAGGTGATTCATCCTTCTCTTCGTAGCTGGTGATGTTCCTGCGACTGGACTGGGTGTTTTCCTGCCTTTTATAATGATGCTGTGCAATGGGCATCTTCCTCAGGGCTGCTTTCTCTGCTGGCTCCTGATGCTGAGGGTTTCTGTGTGTGCAGCCACGTGGCCACGGGCCAGGGATGATGATGGGGAACAGTGTGGTGGTGCGGTATCTGTCCTATCTGGTTTGGCTTTCTAGGGGTTCAGGGATCCCCTGCCTCAGTTTTCACATGGTCATCATTCCTGCTGCGTCAGGTTGCCTCCCTCTTGGCTATTTCAGGAGAAGCTCAGCAAAGCTACAGGTAGGAGCTTCAGGAGGATGTGTGGAAGTCACATCTGCCTGGACAAAGCTCCCTGGGCGACCTTCTCTAGGTGATCCCGCTCTAGCAGGGCGATTGGACCAGAGGATGCTCAGAGGTCCCTTAGGAGTCTGTGGCTCCGTAAGGGGTGCCGTGGCAGGGCGTTTCGTTCTGTTGCAATGTCGACTCTGCCCCCGGCTGTGCATCAGAGCAGGGTTTGGAGCACTGGGTGTGCAATTTGGATGGAGACAAAATTCTGTGTAGCTGGGATGAATCAGACTGCAAGAGCTGAGCGAGCTCCAGCCGTGCCTTGCAGAGCGAGCTGTGTTTTGGGTGACTCACGCATTATCTTGTCCCAGATTCTGCCCCTGCTGTCCAAGTCAGTGCTGCTGGATGAGCATGCAAATAGCAGAGCAGAGAGCTGGACCTTATTCTGCTGTTTTGAAGTGAGTCATTGCCTTTGAATCCCTAGCCTGTCCTGACTGCAGCTCAGATCTACCCATTCAGAATAAATCCTGAGCAGCCTCTGGAGTTTATTTACTATCAGCTTGCTACACGAGTGTTTGGTAAACAGATACCCAGTGTCTGCAGCTGGTCAGCGTGGGGCCTCTGGCCAGGAGTAAAAAACCTCTGCATCAATTATGAATCAATCTGTCTGTGCTCTGTGGTGGCTGCTCCTATCACCTCTGTAGCTGAGGTAACACGCAACTGCTTCAACAGCTGCATAACAGCTGGAAAGGCAAAGAAAAGGACAGGAGGTAGTGTTATTATACCACATACAGCTCCAAGCTAGGCTGGTGTCTTGGGTAACGGGGGTGTTTACATACACCTGCACACAAGCATGTCTGTGGCTGCAGTTAAGGCTTGAGATGGAGCAGCTACTCTGTGGCACTGCAGTGTTTGTCCTGGCTGGTGCTGCCTCATCAACATTTTGGGTGGAAGTGGAAGAAACTGCTTTTCTAGGCAGGGTCAAAGAACAGTGATTTTCCTGTGGTCCCTTCCAACCCTGACTGATTCTGTAACTTCTTCCCAGGGAGGGGGACTGGGCACTGGAGGGGGCTGCCCAGGGGGGTTTGTGGAGTCTCCTTCTCTGGAGGTGTTTGAAACCCTCCCGCACTTGGTCTGGATGACCCTTCCAGGTCACTTCCAATCCGTTCTGTTCTGTGACCTGGTCTGGGTGACCCTGCTGTGGAAGTGGATTGGACTGGATGATCCTTCCAGGTCCCTTCTGATCCCTGATGATGCTCTGGAGTTTAGCTGTCCGTATTTGCCTCCCTGAAGACCCGCTGTGCTGGTTTTGGCCATTGTGAGTATTGTCATGTCTTTTTCCCCATCAGCACACAACCTCCTGGCAGAGCTGTGCTTCTGGTGTTCTGGGAAACGTGGGAGGTTTTCAATCCACAGCGCTAACTCTACCAGCAGGGCAGCTGATGCCGGTGGAGAGACAGCGACGGTGTATCCGACCGAGGCAGGAGTATTTCTTCAGCTGTGCACCAACAATCAGATCTGCCACGGGGAGCTCTCCTTTTGGCAAAGCCCAGCTGGGGGCCCCGGGTTATGGGGACCTTCAGTGGCTTTGCCCCACTTGCCTTGCACTGACATGGGAAAAAGGCAAACGATGGCTATCGGGTGCATCTGAAACCCTGCCGCCCCCTCTCGCTCCCACTGCCTCCTCCAGGCCGGAAGCTATGAAAATTAGATTGAGATGAAGCAAATTTTAATGGGCTGCCTATCTGATGTCAGTGGGCATCCTTATCTAGTGGGAGAGGAGGAGTGGGGCGGTTGCTAGTACTCTCATTAGCTGTAGCTAATCAGCTGCTCTGCGTTCATGCTCCTTTTTTCCCTTCAATTAATTTTGAAGTATTTTCTTATGATTAGAGACTTCCTCTTCCCAGAATTTCACACAGCTCGTCTGTGGGAGGGCTTCACTCCTGACTAAGACGTGGCCTGCTAAAGCCCTGGAATGGAAAAAACAGCTTCCCAGATGGAAAAGTGTTGTCCTGGAATGACCTCAAATTCAGCAGAGGAAGGCAGCTGGAGTGAGTGAAGAGCATCCAGCTCCCCGGACAATTTGCTTGGGCTGAGTGAAAAAGGACCAGTTTGTAAGGGGAAAAAGGAGCATCGGAGAGGCAGAGAGCACGTGGTACCGTTCAGGAGGCCAGACTGCCAAGGATGTCTTGACTAGTGTTTCCTGAGGTTGGTCTCGTAGGTGATGCTGCCATCAATACGCCCGGGTTTTCAGAGCTGCCCAAACGTTGGCTTTCCCCTCTTTTGGGGTGGGGGGAAGCAGCAGCAGCACAAAAGGACTGGACGTGAGGGAGAACTTGCTTCCCTGAGGAATGGTCAAGGTTAGTCTGGATGAAGTGCTGAGTGAGATGTTAGATGTTAGGTTTACTTGGTTTAGTTGGATTTAGGTTGGACTGGAGGTGTTCAGGGTCAGGCTGGATGCAGTGCTGAGGGGCATGAGCTAGATGTCAAATGTTAGGGTTACTGGGTTGGTTCTAGGTTGGACTGGATGATCTTGAAGGTCTTTCCCAGCCTCAGCATTACTGTGAGACTCTGAATTTGAACAGGCTGCCCAGGGAAGCGGTGGAGTCACCAGCCCTGGAGGCATTAAAGCACCGTGGCACTTTGGTCCATGGTTTAGTGGTTACTGGTAGTAACCACATGGTAGCATGGTAGTGCTGGGATGAGGGTTGAACTCGGTGAGCTTGGGGATCTCTGACAACCTTCACGATTCTACAGTCCTCTCCAGAAAGGCTTAGTCCGCCCGCTCTCTGCTCTCTGTCCTTTCCCCTGACCCCACTGAAACCTCCATCTGTGGCACAGGAACACTTTCACAGCCCTGCAGCACGCCCTTTCTATCTGCTAAAGCAAACACGCTCTCACACATGCGGATCACTGAGCCTGGCTGGCAGCCCTCTATCCTGGCTGTTCGCTGCAGTTCTGCTGCCTTGGGGAACTAGATGACAGGACAACATCATCGAGAGAGGGCCAAGCAAAACTGTCTTCATGCTCTGGCTCTTGGAAGAGGGGTGTTGCTAACAGTGGGAGGTCAGGGTTTACCTGGAAACGGGTGAAACCCAAACAATGGTAGGCGTGAGCTCCACTCAGCCCCAGACTGTGACATCAGCAGTGGACTTTATCCACAGAGAGCATCTACGGGGTAGAACTGGGAGTGATGTGGAGTTAACACGAGCACCTTAATACCAGGTCTTTTTCTAAGAGCGAGTACTGAGAAGTGGT
The DNA here is from genome assembly GCA_013397515.1 of Upupa epops. Lineage (NCBI taxonomy): Eukaryota > Metazoa > Chordata > Aves > Bucerotiformes > Upupidae > Upupa > Upupa epops. The sequence continues at coordinate 153,497 of VZRI01008977.1, forward strand.
GCTGTTGCTAAGCAGTTGGTCTCCCCTCCAGCTCTGTGATGTTTCTATTCCTTTGCCTTGTTTATTGTTTTATGAGGGTTTGTTTTCCCTCTCGTTTGGTTTGTAAACAGGGGAGCAGATGCCAGGACCTAAGCCTAACCCTCCTACAGACCTACTACAAAAGCCGTGGAGGTTGGCTACTGTCTTGCCTATGAGATCAACTGGCCAACAAGGTAATAGCTAAAGATTGTTTTAACACCTGAAAGAGAGACTGGCTAATTCTTCCACGTATTTACAACAGCAGTTCTGGCCACGCTTTTCATCCACGTGGTCTGGGGAGTGGATCCTTGCTCCCTTCTCCCCTACCAAAGGGCTTCTGGGTGGTGATGGCCAATAGTTTTTAGAGGGGAAGTGGCTTTGGTAGTTTTACATGAACTGCTTGGTTCAGCTTTTCAGCTTGTGAGGCTTTGTTGTTGAGGGGACATGAAAAGCACTAACTGTTAAGCTTGGGGCTGTTAGTTCTGCTACGTTCAGCCTGCGGAGAGCTGCTTCCCTTGGCCTCCTCCACCTGTGTCCTTGGTGCCTCTGTACCTGGAGCAGTAACTTGCTGCCACACTAAAAGTCTGGAATCCTCTGAGCAGCTCCCCTGCACCTCTCGCTGTGGAAATGGATTCTGGTTGGGGTTACCCAGTGTGTCCCAAAGGACCCCCCGTGGACATAGTATCTCCTCCTTCTCTGTTCTTCATAAACAGCCACAAAATCTCCTAGGCACATGACTGTCAACTGCTTTCCTCCTTGTTGGGCTAAAACCAGGGTCTGTGGGCTCCTTTGAGAGGGCAACAGCCTTTTCTGGTTGTCAGCACACTGACCTGGTGGAGATGTTAGCGCCTGAGAGCTGCCGGCTGGGCTGGCGACAACACTCCTCACAGATGCTGTTTGCGCTGGCCACCTCGAGGGCTCGTGCTAGAAATGTTGTTTTCTTTTGGGTCTAGGGTGAATCATGAGTGTCTCAGCGTAGAAAATGGCAAAGCATTTCCCAAGTGGCCCAGTTTGGGCACTTCCACTTCAAGAAGTGACTTCTCAGCAAGTCTCAGTAGCTAAAAGGTAAGGTGGCCCAAGGAGGGTCTCCTGTGTTAGGCTTTCCACTGGCCGAGGCGAGCATCAGCAAGCCGTGGGCATGTCATCTGCCAGTGCAGTTACCTGCCTTTAAAAGCTTTTCACTGTGGAAATCCCTGCTGGAACCCCAGCCCTGCTCGCTAGTGGAAAGCCAGCCGGCCCGCTGTCTCCTCCTGCACAGTCACCAGTCTGTCTTGCCGTTCCCCCGAGCGGCTTTGCCTGGGAAGGTGCTTCCCTTCGCCAGCCTGGCTGCTCTTACGTGACTGTGCAGAGTTCACTGCGAAGCCTTGGTGTTGACACCGGCGCTGTGACACCCCTTATCCGGCTACACACACGTCTCCAAAAGCGCTGGCAGCCGGCCGGGTGTCCTGGAGCAGTTACTAATTGTTTGGTGATGACGCAAATGCCAGGGTCCAATTTCAGCCCTGCTGCTGGCTCCCGGGCAGGAATGACCTGCTCGGCTGTTATTGCTCTCTACATCCTGGTGGCAGGCAGGCCTGCGAATTCCCCGGGTGCTGCGCTCCTGCCCCAGGTAGGGTGCACTGAGAGGTGCCCTTTATTTCTTTCACAGTGAACTACTCGCTGCCCTGGCCTTTGCTCTGATTTAAACTCACGGGGTTTTCCTGTGCCCCACGCCCCTGCTGCATGCAGAACCTGTTCCTGGTGCCTGTCTGAGCATCGTTTCATGGGTGCTTATGCTACGTGCTCTTGGTGTTATCCCAGACTGTTAAAATCGCTCTCAGTGGCTTAAAAACTTCTCCTCACCTAGGTGACCAGTCTACCTCTCCTGTAAGCACGTGCATCATCCAAGACTACTTCACTGCGCTCCTCCATCCGAGTGGAGTTGTCTGCACCACTGGTGTAAACCTGCTCTGTCAGCTGCTCAGGGGTAGTCAAGGCAGTTTTATCTGCTCTGATGAAGGGCTTCACTCCGGATTTAGTCATTTATAGCAAATGGCATCTGGTGCTGTTTATGCAATGGTCTAAGCATAAGCTGTGTGCCAGGAACTGGTGCTGGGAAGCACCAGACCACAGACTTTGCCTCCTACCCAGCCTGACTCTGGGATGTGGAGAGAGTCACTGACTGTAACTCAGAGTCTCCCTATGTGAGATGGGATATTTAATGGGTAGATTGCAGAGCTCATGGGGTTGATCAGCCTGCTGTAACCCACCTTTCAATCCCCGTGTTTAGCAGGAGAGAAGCACGGCATAAACACAGAGCAGAGAACTCTCAGGTCTGTTGGGAGCAGAGCACGTGCACCAGTGGCACAGCTTCTGCTGCAGCTGGCTCGTTTGAGGTTGTCCTAAGAGGCAGGTAGGCTGGCAGCTGGGCAAAGTGGCCTCGAGTGAGAGAGGCTGGGAGGTCTACAGGGAAATTGAGGTTAGGCATCAGGAAAAGCTCTTCTTAATTGAAAGAGTCAACAAACATTGGAACAGGCTGCCCAGGGAAGTGGCTGAATTGCCGGTGGGAGTGTTTAAGGTCAGGCAGATATGGAGCTTGAGGACAGGGTTCAGAGCCACAGAATCACAGCATCACTGAGGCTGGAAAAGTCCGACTAGTAACTAACTCCAACGAGCTCAGCACTGAAATGTGTCCTTGTGTCCATCTCACACATAAAACTGCAGCGCTAGGAGGGAACACAGGTGAATTCCCCGTGGAATCAAGATGCAAGAACACTGCATCTGATGGAACAGGGCACATCACATCTGAGTGACTCTCTATGCACGTGCAGCTGGTTAATACCTGGGGGGCCCTGAGCCGCTGCACCATGCTAATCCACCACAGGGGAGACGACAGCGATAGTGCCCGGCTGCTGACCCCCTTTCATGTTACACGATGGCTTGTGGAAGGTTTCCCAGTAAAACAGCAGCGTCACATCCACTTGGCATCTGCTTTCATCCTAGTCTCTCTGGCTTAGTTTGGCTCCAGACAGGTGTTTTGCTATAGCTTGGACTCCGCTTGGAAATGCCTGCCTGCTGCGCTGCCCTCGCTGCTTGACAACGCTCAGAAAGGTTGTAGAGGGCTTCTGCGGGGCTGCCAGCCCTTAGCACCCACCGTAAGAACTGAGGGCAGGGAGGTCTTTAGGGGAGCTCATCCCCCGTGCGCGGTGGCTGCGGAGTGAGTTACGGTGATGTGCGGGTGGGATACGTTTCTCCACAGCAAGGGCTGGGAGAAAAGCACCCCCAGCGTGCGTGGCTTAAGCAGGAAGCCTGGCTTTGCCACGGGTCAAGGACAGTAGGGCATAAACCTTCTCAAGGGCAGTGGTCAATACGGTGCTAGGGGGTCTAGTGGCAGAGTTAGGATAACAGTGGGAATGGCTGCTCCTGAAGGTATCTTCCAGCTCAAACGCCTCTGATTTCAGGGTGCTGGCTCTATTCAGCTGCTGATGTTTTCTGTGCACAACCCTGAGACTGTTTTCTTGGTGGCTTTGTCACCTGTAGAGTTATTGGGCTCTGCCTCAGCACTTTGCAGCGCAGGCGAAGTAGAGGGAGAAGAGGAAAGACCTTTATTGTTGTTAAGAATAATTCTCTGGGAGAACACAGAATGATTCTCAGTGGCCAAACCACAGAGACTGCCATGCGGATCCGAGAGCAGGTGTGCCTCCTGGAGCTATTGGAACGGCATCAGAAACCTGCCGCATCCCCGGCTGCAAGTGTCCTCTTAATTCTGGGTCAAATTCTGATCCAAGTGTGGCTGGGAAGAAATCGCCTCTTAACTTCAGTAACCATTAGCTTTCATCTGCTGTTTCTGGAATGAACTGAGATCAGACATGAGAAGGGCTGAGCGTGTCTGTTAGGGCAGGAGGAGACCAGAGGCTGGGAATGAACTGGTCAGTATGTCCAGGTCCTTGGGATGAGGCTTTTCAGAAGCAAAATAGAGCCGAGGGTGAGGTCTTTAGGCATGAAGCTGAGGTCATGGCTCTCCATGCTCACCCCCATTTTGCTTGGTTTCATCCCCAGACCTATCCGTGGGGGCTCCAGCCAGACGCCTGCGCTGCACTCGGCCGTGGCCCAGCTCGGTAAGTTGTTTCCATGGGGTTTTGCATTGCTCCCCCCTGACAAACCTGTGCCTCTGAGGAAGTCACCCCTGCCGCTGCCCTTGTGAGTGTGACCTAGGCAGCAAAGCAGCTCCCCGTACTGAACCTGTAACCCCAAGTCAGAGGTGACTTCCTCAAGCTTCTTGGACTGTAGGGTCCTCCCAAAGGAAGTGCCCCCCGCCTTCTTCAGTTGGGACAAGCACAGTTTCAGCCAGTTTTGGTGCCGCTGAAGTCATCCCATCTCTTCGAGTAGAGTAGGTGGGCTGAATAGATTCTTGTGATGGGAATAGGGGTAGAAAGCTGGGTGCAAATAGAGGGAGAAATACAGGCTCTAGTTCATCATGGATTTCCTAATCACATAGTGCAGTTTCTGGACGGTGTGGCGACGAGGTGTAAGCTGCAGTGAGCACAGACGGTGACCTCCGACCGCTCTTCTCCCTGTTTGCATCCATCACACCCTGCAGCAGTAATTGACCTATCTTTTAGTGGGAGAACTCCTTTCTGGCCAGTTGCCCCCCTCACTATTTTCCAGAGGATGCCCTCTCACTTAAAGGCTTCCAAGATGTTTAAGACGAGAGCACTGGGTGCCCTGGCCCTGGTTCAGTAGGACACTCACCCGTAGGAATAGTTCCATTCCAAGTCAGCTGCAGTCATTTGCATCCTTGAGTCGCTGTGCATTGACTTGCTCCCCACGCACCGGCGTGGAGCCCCTCGAGTCCTTTCCTGGCTACGCAGCTCAGGTTTGCTGGCTGGAGAGGAAAGCTCAAGGAGCTCTTTTTGTGCTGCTGGAGAACAAAAGGAGGCGGCAGCTAGAAAGGGTATTTCTGGGCAGCAGGGTGTTGTGGGTTGTAAAAGGCTTGTTCTCATTGTATTCTTATCTGAGCCCCAGAGATTATTCTTATCTGAGCCCCTAACAGTGTTTTTATCAGCCTGAAATATGATTCGAGCTGGGGCAGTGGTGAGCCTCTCCTGGCCTTTCCCCTTCATTTGCACTGCTGCTGTGCCTCACAAGCCTCACCAGGGGATGGAAAGCCTGGGGCTTGGGAGGAAAGCCTGGAGTAGACCCACATTTTAGCAAGCAGCTCCGGGCTGGAGGTGGTTTAGGGTGTAAAATACCCGGATTTGGACCCGTGTCCCACGGTTCCCAAGAAAAAGTAGAGCTCACTTAGGGCTCCAGGACGTTTAGACAAGCAGTGCTCGCTCTGACAGCCCATGCTGCTGGTGGAACATGAAAGCATGCAGCTGAGATTTTATCTGTGATCCCTCGGGCTGCTGGTTTGTGGTCTGGGATAAGCTGAGTAGCTCTCTGGGACAGGAGCATCCTTCTCTTAGGTGTGTGAGTCCAGAGCAAGACTGGAGCTCCCTGGAAATAAGATGTGGTGATGCTGATGGTGACATTAATGCCACCGCTACGAACAGCATCGTAGCTCTGTTTTGTCCTCTGTGTCAAACTCCCCACCCTGGCCAACATGCACTAACATCTTGGTACCCCAGGTTGGAGGCCTCAGCAGGCACCCTGTCCCATCCTTGTCAGGGGAACATTCATGGGGTGGCACCAGCAGATGTGAAGTCTGTGTCGCCAGGAGGTTACCTTTGGTGCTGGCAAAGCAGGGGACTCCACAGGGCAGTTTTTGCTGTGCCTGTTAGTGTGAGAGCTGTGTGTGTCATCCCAAGAGGAGGCACTGCGGCCTCAGAGCTGCCAGGCAAGGATCTGAGCAACAAAGGGCTTCAAAAGGGTCCCCAGAGGCTCCCTTGTAAAATGCCCAGTGCAAGCACAGAAGAACCCAATATACCTGCAGCAGCCACGGGTGCAGGGGTAGAGGCATGTTCTCCAGGCAGCAAACCTGCCTTGCTGCCCGGTGAGGTGCCTTGGGGAGCACAGCCCCAGGGTGGGCAGGGGCAGCATGCCCATGGGGTCTGTCCTCAGGGCAGTGTGGGAAGATCCCAACCTCCTGGCTGGGAGCAGAAAGGCTCGCTGCCGGGGAGCAAGCTGTGCTGTGATGCTTGGCCTCCAGCCCCTCGGTGCCTCTAATTCTCTACCAGGACACTGACCTTGGCCACTCACGTTTGCGGTGTAAATGAGGGCCAGCAAAGCTGTGTGACTGCTCCATAGGTTTTGTCATGCTCGTGCTCCTCAATTTGCTCTCCCACAAGGAGCCCCTGCAAGGGGAGCTGTCTGGGTTTGTTGATGCTGCAGAGACAGCATGGGTGGCTGTGTGCTGAATGAGTGCACTGAGCCTGTGTCCATGAACGCATCCCGTGGCAGCCACACGGACTGAGATGTCTCTGTCAGCACTGACCTCTGCTTCTGTTCCTTCCCTCTTACTCCGAGTTTGAACCGTGCTGCAGCCAGAAAAGGAGAGTCAGCAGTGCACGGTGGGGTGACTGGCTGTGAAAAGGATGGGAAAGCAGCCAGAGGGCATCACCTGCAAGAAACTAGTCCAGCATCGTGTGGCCAGCAGGTCAAGGGAGGTGATTCTTACCCTTCTCTCTGGTGAGATCACTCCTGGGTTGTTGTGTCTGCCTCAGAGTGCTCAGCACGAGAAGGGCACGGACCTGACGGAGCCAGCCCAGAGCAGGGGAATGGAGCACCTCAGCTATGAGGACAGGCTGAGAGAGCTGGTGGTGTTCTGCCTGGAGAAGAGAAGGCCAGCTGTAGCCTTCTCCACAGCCAGACCCCACGGGCACGTGTGGAAGTGTCTTGAGACCGTTTCTCCTGAGGGCTCTTGCTGCCTGGGTGCAGTGCAGGCAATAAAACCCAATGGTAGCAGTGCCACTGGCACCTCGGCTTCCTCCCCACTGGCAGTGCCAGATAGAGAGGGTTGTGCTGCAGCTGCTGCACGGTGCAGCCTCCGAGTTGACCGCCCCTCACCAATTTATGCCTGATTTTTGCAGCTTTCAACTCATCAGCCCTTACTGAGGATGCCCCACAGCACCTCTGTCCCTTCCCATCTGCAAACGGTGAAGACACATCGGTAAGTCCTGCACACCCGTGCCTGGTCCTGGGAGCTGGGCCGTGGTTCCTGGGAGCTGTGCCACGCTGGCTTTACTCACCCGTTAACCCTGCAGCCCAAGGTTTCAGGTGCAGAGGAGCCTCCACTGACTTCCCAGCTGCCTGCCCTGCTGTGCCTGTCGAAGGGGAGCTGAGCTGGCCCCGGGGTTGCAATGAAAACACTTGGGGTTGCGGCTAGAAAACTCCCCTTGCTCAGGCACCTGGAGGGAAACCTCCCCGCTGTTGGGGTTTTTGGGTTTTGTTAGTTTTCTCCTTGTCTTCTTCAGATCCTGAACTGGCAAGCTAGCCTTGTGGGGATTGATTTTGAACGGAGTGGAAAAGGTCTCTGGGGGGCAGAGGGAAGGGGCTGCTCCCTTTTTTCTGAATGCTCAAAGCTGGTTGTTTGCCCCAGGACTGTGTTGTTCCTCACGGGTTTGTTCTGCCCTGGGATTCTTCTCCACTCCAGCACAGGCTGAGCTGCTTGAGAAGAGGCTGATCTTCCAGAAAGCCAACGGAGGACCCAAATCAAGGTAGCTCGTTTAAACAAACCCTGAGCGTGGTCTAGAATTGGTAATGCAGGCAGGTAGGATCCACCAGGCGTGACAGCAGACTGCAGAAACCCCCTGTGTGCTTCTCCAGCACCCAGCCATCACCTAAAGCCTCCCCTCCTGCTGGGCTTCGGCTAGTCCTGTGGCACCCACCCATCCGTGGGGTTGTATTGCCCAGACATGGCCACGTCAGACCGACAGCTCCTGTGGGTGAAGAGCCAGTTGGGGGTGCACACCTGGCTTAAGGGGTGCAGCCGTGAGGCATCTCGCCAGCGGGTGGATGCAGGTATTTAGACTTTTATGCATTTCACAACCTCATCTGAAGCCCCCGAGCTGCTGCGCTGCTCCCTGGGTGCTGCAGGGGCTGGGGCTCCCAGCAGCTTGCAGGGTGGAGCTGGTCTTGCTTTAAAGCAGCTCCTCATGAATGCTGCAGACTGAGAGCAGAGGGACAGTGGCGCTTCCCACTGCCTGTACCCAGGGGAATAAAGACAAGTGGGACTAGTGGGAGGTTTGAGAAGCCTCTGACTCCCCGGAGGAGCATCAATATCTTCAAGGGATTGCCCCGAGGTGCTGCTTAAAAAAGCAGCCGGGTTAAAGCGGCTTTGCTAGGTCTGTTCCCATGAATATGATTTTCCCCAGGCACACGTTTTACATAGACCTGCTAGATAAAAGCTACCGCACAGTAAAAGGAAAACAACACACAGCCCTCTTAATTAAAGATAGCAGGGGAAGGAGGCTCCTCACACAGACCAGAAAAAGAGGTGAGATAGCTATGAAGAGCCCTGGGAAGTAAAGCTGGGGGTGATGGCTGTAGTGGTCTGGTGGCTCTGGTTCCTGCATAGGCACCAGGCACAGGGAGCACTAGGGGCTGGGATGCTTACTGGTACGAGTGGGCCCCTCTCTCCTCCTCTATCCCAAACCAAGTCCTCGTCGCATGGTCGCAGTCAGAAAATCCAGCTTAAAAGGTGCTTCTGTCACTCTGCTCTTCGGGGCTGGTGCTGCTGGTGGTACCCTGCCCGCAGCCTCGTAGCTCCCCGCACACATGTCCAGCCCAGGGGCTGCTCCTGATGCGTGATGTGCTCTGGAGGCTGTGCTGCCATGCCAGTGAGAGCAGCATGCATCTGTTCTTTTACAGGGGCATGGGCCTCTCTGCCCTGTTCCTGCTCTCCGCAAGCCTCCCTTGCTTTTCCTTCCCCAGCTCCTGGTGAGGGTGGGCTGTCCAGTTGCCCTTCTGCAGAGGTGAGACGCTCAGCGTGGAACACAGTGACTTGCTTAAGGACCTGGTGGGCTCTCTGAAGCCGTGAGTCTCACCAGCCTAAAGGCTCCTGTGACTCTCTGGCTTGTGCACGGCTGTTCCTAAGTAGCCCATCACGTGCTGCGGGACTGATCCCACAGTGCCCAGGACCTGGGAGCAATGAATGGGTTGCTTCGCTCGTTGGGACAAGAGTGTAGGGTGAAGGAAATGGGAGCAACGACTGGTGCCAACAGAAGAGCCGGCTGCTGGCCGTGCCCCTCTTGTGCTGGCTAGTGCGGTCACGCCGATCGCTCTCCTGAACAAACCCCTGCCCTCACTCTTGAAAGCCAGGGAGTTTCTCCCGTTGACGTTTGGAAGCTGCAAAGGGCTTTGCTGGTGTGCAGTAAGGATCTCATGAGGTCCTGTTCCGGGACATTGCTGAAGGAGAGAAAAGGTGGAAGGGACCTGGGGGGGCATGGGGTGTCTGTATTGGGTAGGGTCTGGAAGCCCATCTCCCTGCAGGTGTGTGCCCTTGTGTCCTAAGGGGAAGGAGTCTCCCCAAGCTGTCCTGTCTGCTCTGCCGTGGTTTGTGCTCTCATGGGCTTTGGGGGAGATCAGCAAACACGCTGGTCCGAGCGAAGGCAGTGGTCTCGTGCCGGGTGGAACGCCTGACAGACAAGGGAGCTGCGAGATCTGGAAGACAGGCCAGACCTAGCGAATCCTGGTGAGAGCAGCAGCAGCAGCAGCTTATCTTGCTCTCCGATCAGTCTGCTGCTCATGGGAACCCATGCGGCAAAGAATTCATTCGGAGGGCTAGTTGTGTAGGTGGCCGATCGTGTTATCACAGAAAGGGAGCGTTAGTCATGCGAGCGTTCTTGCTGGGCATGCCTCCTGCAAGCACCTTCTCGCGCGGCTCTATCTCCTGGCACAGCGCGGGCCCTTGCCAGCTTGGCATGGGAATGCGGCAGGATGGGACTTGACGCGAGGAGTCTGGAGGAGAGGGCTGCTGTGCCAGCGCCGAGCGCTGGGGCTGCATTTCCATGTCTAATAAGTCTCATTCTAATGCCGCGGATGCGAAGCCACTGGGAGCTAACAAGTGGCTGTGGTTTTGTTTTGTAGATCGCTATCTGGCGTTCAGATCGATGGGACCGGCTCTGCGGCTGACAGACAGAGTTAGCACGGCAAGGCTTTCAGGAGTGTGTGTGTGCCTCTGAGGCTGGCTCCTGTCTCGGGTGCCCAGCTGCAACCCAACTCTCAGCAGCTTTTGGAAGAGTAGAGCCAGTCCTCCCAAGGACAATGAAAGGGGGTGCAGCAAAGCAGAGGGTCTGGACTGGCAGAGCTCTCCAATCTGCTCTTCCCTTGTGTGAGGGAGAAAGAGGGGACATAGAGCTCCACCACGGGGAGCCCTGGCCTCGTGCAGGGTAGCTGAATCAAACCCCTCATCCCCCTGTGGCGGATAACAAGTGGTGGTGTCTCAGGGTGTCTGCATGGCTGTTAAGGTCGTGTTCCATCCTTTTGGCTGCTCCAGTAGAGTTGGTCAGTGTCAGCACAGACTTTTCCACACAAGGAAGCTGAGGGAAGAGCAGGGTCCCCAGTGCAGCTGTGAAGGAGGGAGCTGCAGGGTCTTGTGGCAGGGAGCTGCATGGAGGAAGCAGAGGTGGCTGTTTTGGGTGACTCCCGGTTTCACTGGCACACTGGCTTGTGAGGACATTCCCGTCCGTGGCCATGCTGTTAATTTACCGACAGCACGAGTTGCCAGGGTTATTTAACTGTTGTCTTTTTGCTGAGTATTGATTGCCTAAAGGTTTAGAAATAATGAGCACAAGTCTTCCCATCGCATTTACTGCCAAGGTAATGAGAAGTGTTATAAGAGAAGTGTTATAACCTGCAGTAGTCACTCAGGTGAGCTCTTCCAGCTGATGTGGAAAGATCTCCTTTGACTCCTGTTGGTCCTTTGCCATTGACAACAGGAACGTGGTCCTGGATGACATAGCAAACAGCTATGGCTTCTGTTCCATGAACGCTTGGCGGCCCAGCAGGTGCTCCGTGGGAGCTCTCGCTGTCCAGGATGCTCCTCATTGAATTGGGTTAGCTTGCTGCAAACCAGCACACTGCTCCCCCACAGCTTTCTCTGGTGACAGGGACCCCTGGCAGGTCTTGCAGCTTTCCCACGCTCTTTGAATTCACCTAGTGGTGAGATGGTACAGGGCACTCAGGATAAGAGTTTGTCTCCAGGCTGAAGGACTCTGATGCTCACCGCAGGAGTACTGGATGCTGAGCCCTCTGCTACATCTCTGCTAGGATCTGTTTTGTGGTGGGATTGCTGTCTGGGCATCAACCAGCTTTGCTATGACAGGAAAGCCTTGTCTTACAGTGCCAGTTCTCTGGGCCAGTTCAAGCATCCTCCTTCCGCTTCCTTTTCACACCGTGGATCCCTGCAGAGTACCCCACAGCCAGCTGGTAGTGGGTGCTGTGTCCTGCTTAGGAGGTGGCCTCCCTGCAGACCGACCTGTGGGGTCGCTGAGGGGCAGCGACTGTGGGGTTGCATCTCTGTATGCCGTGATTTATCAGTACTGAGCAGCCTGTGGGTGCCTTGGGCTCTGCTTGTGACTGCTGCCTCTGAACCGAGCAAGCACTGCTGGGAGGAGTGGCAGGAGCAGGCTGTGGTGGTGTGCAGGTACATGCACACAGCAGAGATGAAAACGTAGATCATGTGGGCTCTGATAATGAATCTCTTGCTGGTAACTGGGCTGTTTCAATCCAGCTAGTGTCTTAAATCGGGGCAGATAGGAGTGCATTCTGGAGAGGAGCTGGGACTGTGACTGTTGGAACTACAGCTCCTTCTCCCCTCTTTCCAAAAGGTGGCTTCTGTACAGCTGGCAGAAAGCATGTGCTGGCCCATGTAGAGCTCCATCTTTAGACCCGCACCTCTCTGGAAGAGCCTTTGGGCCACGTAGCTGGTGGCCCTCTGAAGCTGCCTGCCTTTCAGTGTTGCTTCCAGTTTGTGGTGTGCAGAGAGAGGCTGTGCTTTGACAGGGAAGGCAAGGCTGTCCTTCCTGGGAGCCACTCCGGAGTCGAGTAGCACTGCTTCCTGCTAAGACAAGGTCTCAGCACTCGGAAGAGCAACCTAGTGCCCCCTGGTATGTCTTTGGATAGGCTGAGTCAGCATAGCAAGGGTGGAGGTACAGAGCAGGACATCTGCCAGCCTCACCCCAGGGAGGGCATCTGAGCAGAGGTGAGGGCTGCAGCTCCTGGTTGTGCTCTCAGATCCTCCACTGTAAGGAGCTGCAAGTAATGAGCCCTTTATTTGTGCAACCAGTAGTCTGCGTACGTGGCAGAGCTCTTTGGGCCTGGGTGCTTTGTACTTTCCTCTTGTTCCCTGCAGCCGTGGTTTGATCTGATGCTCTTCCAGGGGGTGAGAGCTCCTTACTGCAGAAACACAGACACCTCAGGTGGCTGCTGTGCCAGCGGCACGGGCAGACAGCCTGCATGAGGAGGCATAGCCCAAACTTGGGCTCTAGGGATCAAAGTTGTCTTCTGGATCCTCTGCTGACTACCCTAGGGCTGGTACAGCCACCTAAGTTAGATGCCTAACATTAACCTGACATCTTCCTCATCCCTTCTCCGCATGCACAGGTTTTAAACTCTCATTCTTGTTTCTGTGTGGCTGATGTCTGATTTATTGTCTATTCATTTCCACCCAGAGGCCTTTGTACTGCAGAGCTGTCAGGTAGCCTGTTCCTGGGTGGCTGCACCACACTGAGCGTTGTTCTACGAGGTTTTGCTGGAGCCTGAAAGAAGGGCTCACCTGTTCTCCGTGTGCCTCAGCACGGGGCTGTAAGAGGGGTGTGCAGTTTGCTCTGTGGTGTCAGTGGAGAGAGAGGAACTCTGTTTAACTCTGTTGGGCATAAGCTCCTTCTCTGATACTGACAAGTGCCTCGCTTAGCTGAACTGGGTAATGGACACCGTGGGTGACACCTACCCTTCTGTTAGAAGTGCCCTTCCCACCTGCTCCTCGAAAGAAAGAGCCTATCACCTCACAAAGACCCTCAAAGTGAAGCTGGACTACAACCTGGTTGCTTCTGCAGAGCAGGAGTTGTTTTGTTTAAAAACCTGGCGAGGCAATACTGCTTGCTTAGTTAGGCTCTACTAGCTCACTCTAAACCAGCTGTGCTATAGCAAGGGACTACCGCTGCCTGGTACTCGCCTGTTGGTTACTCCTCCTGAGCCATAGGGAGGCAGCTGCAGCACTGACAGCTCTCTGCAGTGTGTCACGGTGGGATCCCCGAGAGCATTTCCCAGGCATGATCCCCCTGCCTAGAGCAAGCAGCTGGCTCTGGTGGTTTGAGGGTTTGCCCTCAGCACCAGTGCTCAGGGCATGCTACTGGGCAGGAAGAGGAGATGAAGCCCTGACTCGATCTGCCAGCAAAACCACTTGTTATCTGTAACCCAGCAGAGATGAAAGGAACCCCATTTCCCTATTTAAACTCTTGGAATAAGTGCATCGTGGCTGCAGTATGTTAAGGAGGAGAGCAGCTCATGGGCATGTTGGGATGCTAGGCAGTTGAGCTGACGCAGCAAGATGCGGAAGCCTTGTCCATCCGTGACTCCAGGGCTGGAGTGGGCTGCCATGCAAAGCAGCGAAACAGACCTCAAGAAGCTCTGGGCAGCAAACACCCAGCGGAGGAGGCACCCATGGAAGCCACAGGCTGCCAGCTTTTCCAGGAGGATGCTGTGGTAGACTCTGTTTGCTGAAGTCTAGGTAGACCCCATGCACAGCCTTCCCCTCATCCAATAGGCAGGTCACTCTGATGTAGAATGACCTACTCCTCCACTATTTCTGGTGAGTATAGTGTTCAAGGGGTTGTGGAACCCCACGTCTCTTTGGACATGCCTGCTGTGATTTGCAGGAGCTGCTGGTGGGATTGCTGTACTGACTGACGAAATCACTGCTGACTTCCAGAGGGGGTGAAAACAGCTCAGTCTGAACCAGGTTTACACAGAAACAGGATCAGGTCTTGCAAAACATTTAATCGCTGCTTCTGACACATCCGGGTCTTTGGGCAGACAATAGCTGTCCCACATGAGAGCTTCACTGATTGCATAGCTGGAGAGGGAGAGGAAGATGGAGCAGAAGCTCCTGGCCAAGGGAGGGCAGTCATGCCAGGGAGGCGTGCAGGGGAGGTGAGCGTGGCATCTGCAACTTGAAGCAAAAACAAACCTAGAAACCACATTATTTAACAGCTCCTCTTTGCTTTCCTTTCTGATTTGCTTTAGTAGCAGCGGAGTGATGCCTGTGCAGCCCCAGTGCTTCCCCAGGGTCCTGGCACCCTGCACAGCATGAGAAGCGAGCGCTGTTCCCCCTTCACCAGACAGTTCTTTGCCAGGCATGGGACCTGTCTATTGGCTGGGGTGCTGGGGGTTCCTCTTGGCTCCTACTTCAAGCCACCAGCTCACCCTGAGGCTTCTCCCTTCCTCCTGTTTGGGTTTTATCCATCTTAGAAAGAACGCTGGCAGGGTGCTCCACTGCTGGCAAGGTGCACCACGGGCAGAGAGCAGGAGCTTGCAGCTCCCGTCAGTGGGGCATACCCTCCCCACTGCTCTTGTTGCTGCACTGGGGCTGGAGGAGGTGGCTGTGGATTCATGAGAATAATTTCCTCTTTCATGCCATGGAGATGTCTGCTGCTGAGGTGAGGGCAGTGAGGGATGGGATTCGACAGTGGGATGAGCCCTGCTGTCTTGTCATGCGGATTTGTGTCCATCCAGTTTGCTCAGCTCATCCCTGTCCCAGTCCTCATCAACCCAGGCGGGCTCCTCTCTTGCCTTGACTTCCTTCTGATTCTAGTAGTGTGTGTCACAGACTTAGCCATCACAAGGTGCTTGTACTGTGCTCCTTGCTGCTGGAACGGGGTTTCTCAGTACAAACCCTAAGATGTAGTGGCCTTGTAAGCTCCCCAGGAAGCAGCTGTGTGGAACAGAAACCTTCCTGCAGCCGCTGAGAATGAGTCCACCTCTGATTCACTGTCTGAATGGGCAGTGGCAGATCCTTGCCAGACAGAGGTCTCTGCTCCTTCCCTTAGCCCCTCAGTGGAGTAGAGGGCGGCCACAGGGTCCGTGTGATCTGCCAGTACTCAGAAGTACGCTACCTTCAGGTGAAGAGAAATCAAAGTCACTCGAGGCTGAGTCAGAGACTGGAGAGAAATAGAGGAGCAATGCAGACACAGACAGCATGGCCTTGGCTTGCAGAGAGCTCATTAGGATTCACAGAAACCCTTTGAAGCAGCAGAGGACCTCTGGACGGTGCCACCTGGTCTAGTAGTGCAGAAAGCTACCTAGGTGCAGGAAGGCAGAGGATGGGTTGGGTAGGGAGAACCAACCTGAGACACGCTCTTTCCTGCTCTTACTGGAGAGGGCAGTTCCCGTGCGGTGCCTCCTGTCACCGCAGTGGAAGCAGCCTGTGGCTCTGAGCAGCGGATGGGCGGTTGGCGGTGGTGTGCGCCTCGTCTCGCGCATCACCGAGCGGTTTCAGTGAAACCTCCAGTGTGGAACCAAGGCCAAACTCTGTGCGAAGGAAATCAAAGGGAAAAAGGACTTTCCCAGGCTTTTCCCGTCGCTCCTGTGATGTCACTTGGAAATCTGAACACGAGGACTTCCCAGTGTGTGCTTCCCGTGCTCCCACGCTGTTGCTATTTCTGAAGAAGAGGAAACGATGGCTTTCCTGTTCGCTCACTTCTCTTGTACTAGCCCAGACCCAAGCGTTAGCTGGCCCCAGCCGGATGCGGATCCGTCCAGGCATCTCTCTTTCTCCCCTTGTGAAACCTTGCATCTCTGCAGGCATGGGTGCTCCCCACTCCTACGGTTTCCTGGCATGTGGTTTGGTTCACAACCTGGAGCAGGCAGACTGCTCCCCTGTGCCCAGAAACCCCAGGGAGTGGGGAAGAGCACAGACCACACACACTCTGATAGTTGCATGGAGTCAGCCTTGTCATTCTCCAAGACCCCTGCTGGCACAGGAGGATGGCATCGTGTGCTTGTGATACCACTGAAACCCCCCCGTTGCCTTTAGTGTGGAACAGGTTTTGCTTGCAAAGAAGCTGAGTGGGCAACCCCGCTGTCCCCGAGCACACCAGCCCAGAACCTCAGCCTGGTGCTTCAGCTTCATTCTCCTGCTCCTGTTCTTCCTGACTCTGACTCGAAACGGCGTGGCCAGCAGGAGCAGGGAGGGGATTGTCCCCTGCACTCACTGCTGAGACCATGCCTTGAGGACTTTGCCCGGTTTTGGGCTCCTCAGCATGAGAGACAGCGTGCAGAGGAGGGCAGTGAGGAGCCTGGAGAATAAACCCTTTGAAGAGCAATGGAGGGAGCTGTCACTGCTCAGTTTGAGGAAGAGGAGAGTAAGGGGAGACCTCTTTGCTCTCTACAGCTACTCAATTACTTGAAAGGATGGTATGGAGAGGTGGGTGCTGGTCTCTTCCCGGGTGATCAGTGATAGAACAAGAGGGAAGGGTTCACACTGCAGCAGAACAGGTTTAGACTAGACACCAGGGAGAAGCTTTCCACGGAAAGAGTGGTCAGGCACCGGAACAGGCTGCGCGGGGAGGCGCTTGAGTCATCATTCCTGGATGTGTTTAAACGGTGTTTAGGGGTGAACTTCGTGGAGCAGGGTTGATGATTTGACTGGATGATCCCAAGAGTCTTTTCCAAACTGACTGGGACATTGGGAAGTGCAAAAGGTAACCGTGAGTGTGCTGGTGGGGGCACGCAGCACGCAACTCATACCGACGCCATACTTCTACCCGCGTGCTTTAGCCCTCAGAGGGGCGTCTGTTCCCAGCTGGGGACTCTCAAACTTGAGTACTTCTACAGCAAATACTTCTCCAAATGGCTCTCTTGAGTTTATTGTTCGCCTTGACCGGTTCGGAGATCAATCCGTACAGCCCACCTGAGAGCTGTGGGTTTGAAAGGAGGAGCTGTCGTATGGCTTGTGCTCTGCAGAAGGTTAATTTGCAGGCTGGTTGGCTCAAACGCCTCGTCCAGGCACATTTCTCTGCACAGCAGGTTATCGCAGGCACGTCTGCCCAGAACCTTGCGGTACACCTTATCAGCTGTCTGTGGCAACTGTTCCTCCTTTCCACAGAAGTCCCGCGCTCCTGCTGACTCACTGGGGGTGAGGAGCTGGCCTGTGGTTTCGGCGGAAGGGCTTCCAGACTGGGTCTGGATCAGAAAGAGCATGCTGTGCTAGGGTCATGCTTCAGCAGGGCCTTTCTTCCTCTGGTCTCCTTTGCTCTGTGCCATTCGTGCTGGGAAGGCTTGGAGCATTTCACAGCAGGAGTAAGAGTCTCCTCGCTTGTCTGGTGCTCTAGGATTGAGAGGGAGCTGAGGGATGGTTTAGTGGTTACAGGCTGTAGGGTGGGCAGTTGTAGATGTCAGATGTTTAAGGTCACTGGGTTGGTTTTAGGTTGGACTGGATGATCTTGAAGGTCTTTTCCAGCCTCATCAGTACTGTGTGATATTTGATGATCTCAAAGGTCTCTTCCAACCCTGATGCTTCTGCGAGTTCTGGAAGAGGGCTGCTGTGTCTTTGCAAAGCTGGCTACAGCTGCCTCGGTGCCAACAGGTTCTGTGATGCTGGGATGTTTCTCGGTTTGAAAAGCAGCACAAGGGTGGATCTGCTGGTGGATCTGCTCTGGCTCAGGCGCCTCTCTGTGTCTCTTTGATGCTGTGCTGTCCCCAGAACGTGCTATGAGGACCAGGTGGACATGCAGCCCACCCGTCAGCGTGCAGAGCACTGGCCCTTACAGTGCCTGTGGGAAACACCCAGAACTTCTGCAGAGAAACCCATGGTGAATTGCTCGAGGTCACAGGGAAGGACAGGTTAAAAACCCAAGTGAATGTAGACCTCTGTGTGCTACACCACTTCCCTGTCTGCCAGACCTGCCTTCCTTCCCTCTCTGCTCTGCTGGAGGAAGCCTCTGTTTTCCTTTGCATTTGAAAACGTCTTCCCCTGGAGCTGGCAGAGTGTCCTGAAACGGGGGAGAGGGATGCAGGTCACTGAGCAAGCTCTGTCCTCTGCCGCCTGAGGCAGCACATCAGCTCCCTCTTCCTGTTAGCCAGAAGGCTGAGCAGCCTCCCAGCTTTGCCCTGCATCTCTTCTTGGTGAAAACGATGCCGGCTGAACTGTGGCTGGCTCTCCATCGGCGTGAGCGCTCGTACCACATCCCCCTAGTGCCTGCATGGGAGAAGCCCCGGGTGGATGTCTCCAGGAGGTCGTGGAGAGCCAGAGGGGTGAAACTCCACAGTGCACGTCAGGAAAAGCTCCTGATGGCAGAAGCAAACAGGAACGCACGGAGGGAGTGCCTGCTGCTTCCCTGCAGGCTGATGGAGGATTAGGAGAGCACACCCACAGAAGAAGATCTTGGTCACCCGTGTCTGTCTCGTCCGTGACGCAAACTCGGTGGGGCTAAGTCTGCACGGGGTGGAACTAAGCCGGGTGACATGTGCTTGGGGTGCCTCCCCAGCAGCACCAGAGCTGCTGGGGGCTGGCGGTGTGGTTTCACATCCGAATGCACCTTGCAGCGCTGTGGCCCATCACGGGAACGTGAACCCAGCGACACGGGGTGGCCCGTGGCCGGGGGGAGGCCATGTCTGCTCAGGAGCATCCTGAGCATCTGTCAGCAGCTCCAGTGCAGGTCAGCTCTGGTGGAGCAGCCAATGGGACCGTGCAGCGCCCAGACGGAGCAATGCTACTCCGTGCCCGGGGCCTCCAGACGTTGTTGTCCTACAGATAAATAACAGGGTCCCAGGTGCTGACGTGGCTTGTTTTGTTGTGAGTCAGGTTTTCCAAAGGCCACCAGTGCCCTGAGCTGTGGGCAGAATGGCCCCTGTGTTTAGCTGTCTGCTGGCACATCTTGAGGTCCTTTCCTTTCCTCCTATCACTAGTTACTTGAGGGAAGAGACTGACCTCTAGCTACACGTTCCTTTCACACAGTTGTGAAGGGCAATGAGGTCTCCCCTCAATCTCCTTTCCTCCAGACCAAACAACCTCTCAGCTGCTCCTCGTAAGACCTGTCCTCCAGGCCCTTCCCATCCCTGTTGCCCTCCCTTGGACCTGCTCCACCACCTCAATGTCCTTGCTGTGTTGAGATGTCCAAAACTGAAGGCAATATTTGAGGTGAGGCCTCTTTAGTCCTGCTGGCCACATTATTTCTGATGCAGACCGGGATGGTGTTGGCCTTCTTGGCCACCTGGGCACACTGCTGATTCACGTTCAGCTGGCTGTCAGTCAGCATCCCTAGATCCTGAGCAGTTCTCCAGCTACTCTCCCCCAAGCCTGTAGGGTTGCATGGGGTTGTTTTGACTGAAGAGTAGGACCTGGTACTTGGCTTTGTTAAACCTCAAACAACAGACCTTGCTCTATTGATCCAGCCTGGCTCTACAGAGCTTTTCTACCCTCAAGCAGATCTGCACACCCGCATAATTTGGTGTCATCTGCAACCTTGCTGAGGTTGCACTCAACCCTCTCATCCAGATCATTGCTGTTGAAGAAGACTGGCCTCAACCCGGAGCCTGGGGAATTGCCTGTGACCAGCCACCAGCTCAGTCTGTCCCAGTTCAAGGCAGCCGTCTGGGCTCAGCCATGCAGACAGCTTTCTACCTACCAGAGAGTCCAGCTGTCTAAGCCATGAGCTGTCAGCTCCTCTAGGAGAGTGCTGTGGGAGACTGTCTTAAGCTCTTTACTAAAGTCCAGGTAAACAACATCCTCACACTTCCCCTCTTGCACCAAGGGGGTGACCTGGCCGTGGAAGGAGAGCAGGGTAATAATCCAGAGCTGCCTTTCCTGCCTGATCCCCTGGCTGTCCAGTCCAGTCCAGTCCAGTAGTGGTGTGGGTGGGCTCCACTGTCTTCCCCTGCGCTGAGGTCGGGCTGACAGGGCTGCAGTTATCCTTTCTCCCAGTCTGGTGAATGCTGTCGTGTCAGCAGCTTCCAGTCGCCTGGGCTCTCTGTTTCGCAGGAACATTGATGAACCCACTGATGGGTGGACCCTCGCTGGGCTGACCCTCCAGTTCCAGAGCCCCACACCCTTGTGTATAAAAGGTAAATGTTCCCTGTTTTCTCTCTTTTCTGCTGTGGCCCTCAGATGTCCTTGGACGGGTGAGGCAAGGGTTCCTTTCTCTGGTATGATTCAGAGATGTTATCCTCCCTCTACCTCTTCTTCACTGTTCAGATCTCCGGTGAAGCTCTGGCTGGTGGCTTTCATGGTGCTGACTCCTGGAGACTGTGAAACCAGCAGATCTGTTGAACGAAGTGGCCACTCACTACCCTGTAGTACCAGATGTGACGGTCACCCAGCTTCTGGAGCTGAAATTCAGGTACTACTGCTGCTGTGAGGACCTCCTCACAGTGCCCCTTCCACTTCCTGATGCTGCAGTAGTGATCCTAACACAGACCATGGGCATCCGCAGGGGGGGGGAACGTCTGCAGTGGTGCCTGGGTCACCCTGCAGGCTGCCCACGGATCCAGGGAGCGGTGCCTGGGTTTTGGACAGCTTGTTGCTTCTCTCCTGTGAGGAGAAGGCTGCAGTCCGCATGGAAGCAGTTTCAGTGGAATCCCTGCCACGGCAGCTGCTCCTTGGGAGCCGATGCTGCTTTGAGGGAAAAAATTACACAGTGGTGACCACGGGTCAGTAACCTGAGGCACAGAGCTGCTTGGGAGCAGTGAGGGATGGAGAGCTGCCTCTGCCTGCCTGCTGCACGCCCTGCAGTCCCTGCCCAGGCCCCGGGTGGACACTGCCTGTGGATGTCTGGATCGTTTGGAGTTTCCTTCTGAAACCACTGCCCAGAGGTCCCAGCTGTCTTAAAAACAGGGCTTCAATCTACCCCCTGCAACCTCTCCTGCCGAGAGAAAATGAGGCTCTAGTTTTGTTTGGATGGAGTAAATTGTTGTGGCTTGTGTACTTTGCTGTAGCTGGTGTCTAGGGAATGAAATTAGACCAGACTGGAACATCTTCCCTGGGGAAGGGGTTGATCCCCCAGCACTCTGGCTAGCTGTGACGGGGATATGGCAAATGCTGCCTCTCAGCCCTTTTCACCACAGCCCAGGGTACTGGAACAGTTAGGGCTGAGCTCTCAGACGGCAAAGCACTCCCTCCACTAAGTTCAAATCCAGGAGCTGTCTGCGCAGCGTAGGAGTGTGGGGCAGACTATTCATCTTCATATCCTACAGCTGAGGCAGAGAGCCTGTTTGGCCCAGGGTATAAACTTGCTCAAGTCCTTAACTGCCACTGGCTTCACGGGACTGAGCATCCTTTGAATTACAGAGCCTGATCTCAGCCAACAGGGTGCAGAAAGCTTTCGAGAGTGAAAGGCCCCCACTGCTGGGAAGGATTGCGGCTGCAGTATTCAGGAGCCCTCAGGAGATGTGGCTAGGGCAGGAGGCTGTGCTGCGAGGCCAAACCAGTGGGAAGCTGTTTAAGTGGCACAGGATGCTGCTGAAAATGTGAGGAAAGCAAATAAATGGCTTCTGGGTTGGGCGAGCAACAACACACTGCACGAAGCTGAACCTGTGAGAGTGCCGAGCGCTGGCGCAGGGCGCAGGTCGACTGCTAAAACACAGAGTGACCCTGTTCTGAGAGCCACGGCTGTAAAACAGGCAGGTCCTGGCAGTGCCCTGGCTGATCAGCAGCAGTGGTGCCTGAGAATGGCAGCAGGGAGCATCACAGTGCCCCAGTGCAGACTCCTGGGAGGACAAGAGGCCGTTCACGTAGCACTCCCGGTTCCTGCCAAGGCAACCATCTGATGTTCACAGCCGGTTGAGCTGGTGTGAAACCAAATGCTTCACGGATGGGGTAAGAAAGTTCAGTGTGTGAGCCAGACCGACACTGTTCCCGTCATTCTTCTTTCTTTTTCCCCAGAAAAAGCATAAAGAAGGGACCACAGTAATTTGCAGATGAGAAACGCAAGGCTGTTTGCATGGCTAGGAGGCAAAATTCCCCCTCAGCACGATACCTGTGAGCTTCAGCTTCTGCTCCTCATGATGCTGTCTGCCTGCAGTCTGTCATCGTGCTGTGACACCGTTGTTCTAAGCACTCCTGCTTCGTGGGGAGGCAAGCCATCGATGAGTGCCTGCTCAGGAATCCCCTGGTCAGCATCCTGTCGGTGAGTGATGTCACTGGAGAGAGCATCCCTGGCTGACATGCAGGACTGTTACTGGAGAGGAAAGCTCGTTTCTTAATGAATTTGTTCGAGTCTCTGCGTCTTTCCAGGTGAGGTGCTAAGCTGACTGGTCACCCGGCGGTGTTGATGCTCAGTGAGAATGAATGCAGAGCACAGGGCATTAAAAGAACCCTGCTCAGGAAGAGATCAAAGCCAGAATTGGAACGACTTGGTGCTTGGGCGCCTTCACAGGCGTTAACCAGAAAGCCTAAAACCAGTGGCTTTCTCTTTTGCTTTCCTACCTCCTAATGTGTGGCTGGAGTACTGTGGGACAGGGATGATTTGTGAGGGGACGAGACCCCCAGGCGTGTGGGAGCGTTGGTGCTTTTCCGCGCGTGCATCGTGCGATGCCACGGGGGGGCTGTCCAGTGTGCGGGTGGGAGGGCGCAGAGCACCGCTGCAGCCCCCTCCGGGGCCTGACCCTCGCAGAGCTTTGCTGTCTCGCGGTGTGACCCGTGTCCTCTCGGTTCCCTGTGCGATGCTCAGCGCCGGAAAATCTGGGTTTGGAGATTTTTGTTTTAAAACCCCCTCCCTCGCTGCAATTCTTGTTCCCATAGCTGCTCGATCGCTCTCCTCTGCCCAGGCTTCCGGAGAGGAGCCCATCTGCTCCCTCGCACTGGTTTCAGTCTGCGCTGAAACCACAGAATTCAGATTAGGCTCTTCAAAAGCCTCGCCGGGCTCCAGGGACTCCCGAAGCGAATCCGGGCCCGTTTGCATGCAAATTCTGATGCCTTCTATGGTTTCGTTTCGACTTGACGTCTTGACTTGGAGTCACTCAGACCCTACGGCCTTGTGTGAAACCCAGAGGGCGTGAACTTGCATGAACTGAGATGGAAAAGCGTTCAGGTGAACCCGCTGAGGACTGAAACCGCGCTCCCACAGCTGTGCTGGAGACACCGCTCCGTTTTGCTCTGGACTGGAGGAGTGGCAGCTCGCCCTGCACAGCTAGGGGCTGCGGCCAGCAGTTTCCAGTCTGTGTGTGCTGGCTGTGCGGTGGGGATCCTGCTCTTCCAAGTGGGAAGCCAGCATACCCCTTACCTTCTGCGTCTCAGCTGACCTGCTTTTCCTTCCCAGGGTGTGCTGGCACGGCGGGGAGGCAGGGCTTCTCGTCACCGTTGGTCGCTTGGTCCAGGAGAACTGCAGGGTGTCCTCCACCTTGGCATGCCCCAGAGCAGCACGGGCTCAGCCCAGCCCCGCTCGCCCTGAGAAAGTCCTGACATTTCCCTGGCCGAACCCCTCCAGAGTAACTTCTGAGTTGTCCCAGCACAGCGTGGTTGTGCTGAGCAGCCCGGTGGCCCAGTGGAACTCAAAGACCTGCTGTGGAATCCCCTGCGTGGCCTGGGATGTGGGAGTGCATCCCACATCCCCATGAGTGTGGGGATGCTCCAAGGCACTCGTGACTCAGTAGCACCCCTTTCCTCTGCCCTCGTCACCTGCCTCACCAACCACCAGGAGCCTGTGCGCACTGCCCCGTGGGGATGGGCACGAACAGAAGGAGAGAGAGGAGGAGGTACTGCTCGATGGGGGAGGGCGCAGCGTGCACTCCTGGCAAACTCTAGCAAAAAATCCCAGGGCTTGGTGGCCACGGTGGTAGCCAGTTTGACCCAAACAGGCTCAAAATTGGCTACTCTGCACAAAGAACAGGAGTCCCAGAAAGGTTCGTTCCTAGCTGTAGTGACAGGCAGCACACAGTGCACCCGAGTCTGCTTGAGTCTTTCCAGAGGACAAACTGATTTTGCTTCCTAGCCCAGCAGCCACGCACAGGACAGGGCAGCTGCACGAGATGCAGGCAGGGAGGGAAATGCACAGGAGGCTCTGGTGCTCTGTGCTGGCATGGTGTCTCATGAGACACAAGAAGTGGCAACAGGATCTGTGATGTCAATTCCACATCCCATGTTATCTGTCTCCCAACTCAGAAATAGTGCCTAGGCACTTAGTACCACAGGTGATGCTAGGTGATGCTAGGTGATGCTAGGTGATGCTAGGTGATGCTAGGTGATGCTAGGTGATGCTAGGTGATGCTAGGTGATGCTAGGTGATGCTAGGTGATGCTAGGTTTACTTAGCTGGTTTTAGGTTGGACTGGATGACCTTTCAGGTCTTTCCCAGCCTCATCCTGACTGTGAGACTCTGATAGAAGTTATGTTCTACCCTTTGGTAGGTAACATAACACATAAACGCTCTGTGTTTATGTGCAGTGCTGTAGGATAGCAGCTTTTTCCTATTCCCTTTTCATTCTGCTTGTGAAGCTGGTACACCCACTGTGGTCTGGGGACTGACTTTCCAAGGAAGCCCCCATAGGTGAGGGGAGTTACAAGCTCTCATCATGCTGAGCTGCTTCTCTGTCCATTTACTGGACCCGCTGTGGGACAGGAAAATCCCCTCTGGGTGCTGCTCTCAGAAGGTTTCTTAATGCTCGGAAAAAAAGGTGTGAGTCTGTCCTGAACCCGTTTTTGTCATTGCCTCGGTGGCCTGGACTGCTTTCCCTGCCAGCAGGGGCGGAACCAGACACTTGCTGCAGGAGAGGCAGCAGCAGCAGAGTGGTCCTCACTTCCAGGCTTGGTCCTGCACGGGGACCCCGCTCTGCTTCTCCGCCTCAGGTTTTGAAAGCACGAGAGGATACAGAAAGCCTCGTTACGTGGAGCAGCCTGTAGTGGTGGTCTCTTGTTTCATTAAAAAGAAGCAAACCCAAACTCTTTACGGGCACAGCTGCTCTCAAGTCCTGAGAGGGAAACCCCATGGCTGTGACGCGTCCATGCACAGAGAGGTGACGGTGTTCTGACCTCTGGTGCCTGTTCCCCTTGAGAATACGAGACTGAGACTAAGAGCACCGAGAGAGCACTGTGGGGTGGTGGCTCTGAACTGCTGTGCTCAGCCCCTGGCTTTCACTTCTTGAAGGAAGTGCCTGTACGAGCGCTGCAGTTTCCAGGGCTGGCTCTGGCTCTGCACATCTGTATCTGCAGGAGGAGTGAGTCAGTCCACCCCTGGGAAAACCAAGCCTTTTGAAATGAAGCTTTCAAAACCATCAGTTAAGGCTTTTAATGTTAATGAAAAGATTAATGCAGTTGATTTAGGGAGCAGGCACATGTTAGGGGTGTGCTACCTGCAGTTTACGTAAGGTTTACTCACTGCGAATGGCCCCCAGTGAAGTGAGGAAGGTGGTGAGGTTAGACCTGGGTGGAGCAGAGCAGGTTGTCCTTGTGTGTTGTTTTGTGGTCGAAAACAGGGCCACCTTATCTCCTCTGGGACTTTACCGTGGGTTTGCTAGCGCTTGCTAACTGGCTTGGCTTTGTCTTCTCTTTCAGTCCTTCCCCACCGACTTCTCCTGCACTAGAGCCCTTGTTTCTAAGAAGGACCCGACTTCCACACTGGGTTACTGCTGGGACTGTTGCTTCACAGCTACTACAACTGGCAACAGACACAAGGAGTTCCCCAGGAGGACGGGGAAAATCAATCTGAGAATGGGAGCCAGGCGTTCCCAGTTAAGTCTCCTAGACCATGTTTTAGTCTCTACCTCACTCTGAGGATGTTTTCCTCAGAGGAAGGTTAATCCACCAGTCCTTTATTGGAACTGCCGTCACTGACCCCAGAGCACAGCACAGTGGCAGTGTTTTCTGTACAAGACAGGGGTTAAAAACCAGTCCAGTCCTCTGGCTGGTGACAGAACTACTGGGCAGTGTCTCTCCAGAGATTTTTTAGCTCTGTGTTGAGCGTCGCAGTGATCGCAGCCTGGCTGCCTCTCTACAGGATGCATGGACCCCTCTGAGATGAAGAGGACAGGGAGGGCTGTGCTTGCTTGACTGTCCTGCAAAAATATGACAAACAGTGGTCTTGCTTAAGAACAGGGAGGGGTGAAAAGTGGAAGTGTTCTGCACTGGGAATTGCAAGCTACTTCCTAACACTGTCTCTGGCTCCAAATCTTCCGTGCTCCTTTCACCTCTGGAGAGCTGAGCTCTTGGGCTGTGTGACACAGGCCACCGTGTCCAGCTCTTCCTGCTTAATCCATGGGGTTAGGAGTAGTGTGGCGTGGAAGAGATGGGGCTGGCACAAGTTCAGTAGAGTGCCTTAAGTTCTTGTAAGCTAGCAAAAGGATGTGGGAGCTGGGATTGCTGGCGCTGCCCGTGGGATGTGGTTTCTCTGACAGGCACAGAGCGGCACGAACGTACCTGAGCATCAGACAAGGGGGGGGTCGTGTCTTTCTTCCCTGGCACAGTAATCCATTAACTCATACAGCCAGTGCCTGTACTGTGGGCTAACCCAACCTCCTGTGAAGTGCTCAGCTCTATGAGTGACCGGCCCCTGGGATTCTGCTCCCTTTCACCAGGGATAAGAGCACGGGTTAGGTGTTTGTGTGTGAGATCCCTTGGGCGGGCACTGAGCTGCTGCAGTGGTTGATTTGGGGTTTTCAGCTTTGCGCAGTCCACATCCCTCTTATTTCCCTCAGATGAGAGCTGGAGTGGATATTGGCTGGAGCACAGGAGGAAGACTGTTGAGGTGTTACTTAGGGAAAGGAGTGGCATTGGAAACTCCTGCTGTTCCAGAAGGAATGACCTATCCTTCGCTGCCATGCTTCCGTTCCCCTTCCGAGCAGCCCCAGCACGCTCCCTTCGCACTGCTGTGAGCTGCGCTGAGGAGAACTGGCAGACATGCCTTCAGTTGGAAGGCAGCCTCTCAGCCTTCTCTTTCTCCTGATACTAATTCAGGGCATAAACCAAAAGTACTGCTCGTTCTCAGGATGAAAAAAGCAGCCAGGTTTGGACCTCGTACCCGTACGCTCACCTTGGGCGCCCCAGCAGCCCTTCCGCACAGGGGGAACGCCGCTCCTCTGGTGGATGGTGGATGTTGCGATGCCTCCAGCACTGAAGGGAGGAGCAGACGTGCTGGAAAGGCTGAGCCATGCCCTGTGCTTTGCTTGTTCATCTCAGAGGAGAGAGCGAAAGGCCTCTAGAGAAATAAACAAGCCAGCCTGGTTCAGCCAAGCGGTGTGGGCTGAATGACACCGGCTGTGAGGAAACCAGAGGGGACTGAGGATCTACTGCAAAGGGGTTTATTTCATTTACCCAGCGCATGCTCGCTTCATCCTTGTTCCTGGGGAAACCCACGGGAAGGCATGAGAGGAGATGCCTTCAAGCATGGTACCTCTCTGCCTGGCAGAGATGATGCACAGCATGGCTGGAAGGCTTGCTGCTAGCTCCCCAACCTAGGAAGCAGGGAGAAGAGGATCTGTTCAGCTGTGGCCATGTCTTTAGGGGAGTGACAAGAGCTGGTGGAGGAAGGTGAGCTTCTGAAGCCTAGGGTTTCGCAGCATCCTTCCCAGCAGCTAATGCGGGCATCCCCTCCGGTGTCCAAACTTCCCAGCCTTCAGGTTCTCTCTGTCCCTGCTCGGCAGTCAGTGCTCAGCAGTTACACTGCTCCAGTCCAGCTTTCTTCTCACAGCAGCTGCCAAGGGACGAGCTGAAGGAAGAAAGCAGCCTAGGTGCATCGGACAGGGAGAGGATTCCAGACCCACCATGCTGCTACTGACTGGACCAAGGAGAAAAGGCGATTAGAAATGGGATTGTGGGGTGAGTGTTCCTTCCTGCGTGGAACCAAGGAAGGGCTGGCACATCTCAGCACACCATCTTCAGTGACATATTTAACGTGACTTCTGTCAACCACGCTCCAGAAGGCTGGGCTGGATGATCTTTAAGGTCTTTTCCAGCCTCACCACTACTGTGATGCTGTGAATAATTCATAGCACCTCTCAGGAGGTGGTAGCACACAAGGAGAGCATGGCTTCCTTTAGAAGGACCCTGAGAAGAAGGCTGCTTCTGGAACTGGATGACTCACAATGGATGTCTAAATAGATTGTTGGGAACAGGGAGAGGGCAACTACTGCAGAGGGAGAAGAAGAATTTCAATTCACTTATAGCCCTGGCACAAAGCCCCTTGGCTGGAGATTGGTCCTGAGGGAGCTGAGGCTTGAAAGGAGTAAAACCATCTGAAGCCTGACATTTCGGGTCAGTCTCTCAAGCAGGGTTCTGAGGCCAAGGACCTTTTTTAACCTGGCTGCACTGAGTTATTCAAGTGCTCGTGCAGCTGAGGAAGACAATTATTAGTAGATAACGAGACGAGTCCTCAGGTAACCACGAACTGGTGTGCCCAAGGGGAATGGAAAGGGGGCCAGATGACTGTACTGCCCCGTATTAAACCCCCGCTCTGGGGGTTCCAGCAGGAACGTAGGA
This sequence comes from Upupa epops, assembly GCA_013397515.1. NCBI lineage: Eukaryota > Metazoa > Chordata > Aves > Bucerotiformes > Upupidae > Upupa > Upupa epops. The sequence continues at coordinate 181,838 of VZRI01008977.1, forward strand.
GCCAGAGAAGAAGCGCTTTCCTTCCCACAGCACAGCAGCCTGGAGGTCGGCTACCGAGAAATGGGGGGAGTGTGTGTGGCAAAGGAAACTTCTGGTGCTGTTGGCTCTCTGGTGGTGACGTGGTGCACCCCGCTTGTGTCCTGGGGTTTAGACTCCGGATTTAGAGCTGAATAGAGCATTTCCTAGAGCAGAGAGAGCGCTTAGCCCATGGAGACAGGAGGGGTCTGCAGGTCTGCAGCTGACAGAGATGTGATTTTGGAGCGACTCACCTGACCTACTGTACAGATCTACCTCGGGATGAGACAGAGTGCCCCAGACTCTCTCTTTGTTGCCCGTACCAGATGGGTAGTTACACGTCAGAAGAACCCTTTTGTCCTGAGGACAGGGTATGGCAAGAAGAAAGGAGGGGTTTTTCCTGAAAAGAGCTGCTCTGATGAATTCCCAGGGAAGCAGCTGCTATTTTAAGATGGAAGAAAATAATCTCTTCCAATTGTTGGTTTCCTCAGCTCTTCAGAACTTCCATCAGCTCTCACCCTCTTCAGTGAGATGGACAACAGGATGGGCTCTACCTCGAGCCTTCACCCAAGGAGGACTGAACTGACATGAGAGCAGCTTGCCCTGTGTGTGTGTCTGCTTGTGGTTAGCGTTGCCAAACAAGGCAACGAAGCTCCAGAGGCTCTGCCCCATGACCAGGGGGTCCTTTGGCAGCGCTTTCCCTTTCAGCCTGTGGTGGATCTCACACGTGTGGTGTTTCTGTGTGTACGTGACATGCATGCGTGAGCCTTTACTGCGGTGTGGGAAGAGGAAATGCATTTTGTCTGCCCGTTTAAAGAGCAGAGCCTTGGCTTTTCTTTGCTCTCGGGAACCAATCTTGCTTTGCAAGCGTCTTGCTTTTAAGTAGGTCTGCTGGAGATGTTTACACTTCTCTTCCAAAAAGCATGTAGCATCAGATATACAACAAAAGAATCCAGCACCAGGGATACAACACCCGTGTGACTGCCTCCTCACTCGAGCTGATGTGGAAATCATCTTTAGAGCCATCTGTGTCTTCTGGAGCAGTAACTTCCCAAGGCACCCGAGAGATGCCAGACTCTCTTCTGGCACCACTGAGGTTGAAAGCGATTGGGATGGAAACAAGGGCATCATTTATATCTCAATTATAGCACTGAGATAGGATTATGAATTAAAGCAACCTGGAAGCCCTCTGAGGTTCTTTCATTGCCTTTTTGTGTTGGCCTCCCGCCTCTTCTGGGATAGCAGCAAGCTGTTCTCTTCAGAAGCTGCCAGGAAGTGCCCTCAGTCACTGAATGCATGGATGTGCCAGTCTGTGCCCCTGATTCACACCATTCGCCTCTCTTGTGCCTCTGATTCACACCACTCACCTCTATCTGGAGGCAAGGCAGTGAAGGCAGCATACTCTGTGAATGGAACCACGCAGGGGTGAGTGCGGAGAGCTGTGCCCATGCCCAGCTCCGAAGGTATCCTCCTTGTTTTAAGGGGCTTGTTTTGTTCTGTGTGAAACAGGCTGCTGAGGCAGGAGGGAGTAACCTGCCTCTGCATCTGTGAGTGAACTCCTCCACCGTGCCAGTCGTTTTCCCAGAGAAATTACTCTCTTGGCACTGCTGACTGACAGCTCCAGCCGTGGTGTCTGAACATGCTGGAACGGGAACGTGGGAGACCCAGCCTGGGGGAGGGAAGAGTGGGTGGAGAGGCAGAAAAACAGAACTTCCACCCCGGGTCAAGTGATGTGATAAAGCAAAACCTCAGCCTTGGTTTGCAGCCGCAGCCACCGCCGGTTGCAGCTGCCGTGGTTAGCAGGACGACATCCAGCCCCGGCCGCTTCCTGTGGGGATCCCGTTCATCCCTTCAGGATTGGAGTTTTGCCTGCATGTCAGATGGAATACGCTGTGTTTTTCCAAGAGGAAGATATCGTACGGTCCTTGGGATGGCGTGGCTGAGCCATCTCACCTGGAGCCACACACAGCAGCAGCAGCAGCTCTCAGATTGTGTGGCCTTTCACCCGTCAGGTCGGTATGGTCCTCTGTGCCACCCTGAGCGCCAGTGCCACCCCTTTCCCAACTCTCTGGCCCAGGATATTTCCCCTCCAAAAGTCCCCTTGGCTGAGGGAAGTCTGTTTAACTCTTTAGCAACGCAGGGCAGAAAGAAGGGAACTCGGGCTCAAAATAGAGGTTCTGGAGAGGTAGGCAACCCGGAGGAGGAATGGTGACTGCCCATGGAGGTGGGATGCTGCTGCTCCTCAGGGGCGTGATTTTGCCTGTTTGCCCGGTGATCCCCAGTTGTCCAGTCTATGCAGACCCATGTCAAGGTCCTCCTGTCTTGGTGGTCACAGCCTCACAGTACTGATGAGGCTGGAAAAGACCTGCAAGATCATCCAGTCCAACCTAAAACCAACCCAGTAACCCTAACATCTGACATCTGGATCATCTAGGTCCTGTCATGTCAGGAAACCTCTCGCCTTCCAACCTCTCCTCCCTCTTTTTTGGAATAGGATTGAGAGAAAAACATTTTCCCTTCCTTCGGAGAGATCTTTACCACGAGTGTGTTCTTTCTGTTATCCCCGTGCGCCTGGCCTCTCCGCTGCTGGCTAAGGCAGCCAGCCGTGCTCCATCGCTGGCAGCCTGAGACCAAAGCCCTGTTACCGGGACGAAGGGGTCTCCGTGCCCTCACTGGAGGTTCTCGCTGTGGTCTGAAGTGAAACTGCCGAGCGAACGCTGCAGCGCGAGGCTGTAAGCACAGAGCGAGGTCTGGCTTTGGCACAGACCAGCCCTGCTGTTTGTCAGAGCGTGATCTCATCCTCCAGCTTCCCCCTCTAATCCCTTCACACTGGTTTCACTGCTTTGGTTCCTTTTGGAACAACACTGCTCCTGTGTCTCCATCTGGTGTGGGTGCACTACCGCTGCTTGAGCTCCCGGGGCACCGAGCACAAGGGAAGGCAGCTACCTCGGTGAAGCCTTCAGCCCTCTTGGTTTAGCCAGCAAAGCATGTGGAGAGCAGTGAGACACCTATGGGGAGTGCTGGGAAGCTGGCTAAGACACTACTTAGCCATGTACTGTCACTGTCACTCCATCCTCTATCAGCTCCTGCCCCCCCGGTTCAAGAGACCAAAAGGGGTGCTCCTGTCTGGCTGCCAGCCTCTCTGGGGGGACTGTGTGTATGGGAGAGGTGGCTGCAGGTGTGGTGAGTCCTGCTTGTAGGCTGCTTCTGAGGCTGAGGCAACGGGCTGCTGCAAGAGATGGTGCCCTAGTGTGGCCTCCCTGCCCCGCAACCCTCACAAGCTCTTATTTACACCCAGTCAGCCAGCAGACTCCTGTGCCCACACAGTGCCTCTGTGCTGGCAGCTGACAGCCAGCCCTGGAGTCGGCGACCTGGAGGAGGGCTGGTGGCAGGGCAACCACCGCTGCTGTTCTCAGAGGAGACTCCAGCACTGTTCTGACGAGGCTGTGACCTGCTGGCTCTGGGTTTCAGTTCATGACAACTCCTATGAAGTCTGCATTTGCTTTGCTTCCCATGGTGAAGGGCTGAAACGAGTTGAGATTCAGAATTCTTCTCACAGACGCCTTTGCAAACACGGACCAGACAGCGGGAGCCAAAGTCACGCTGGTCTTGCTGTGGCCGTGGCTTCCCCCCTTCTCACCTACTGAACCATTGCACGACACGCTTTTCAGGCTGACGTGCACGTGGTGTGAGGAACTACTCAGCCCAGGCTGTTGCTTCTGTTACCTTCCATGCAGGGGGAACAGGTAGCTGGCTGTGCAGCACGGTTCAGTCAGAAGGGTCTGTCTGGAAGACAAGCACAGGTGGAACAGGAGTTCATCTGGGCCACTTTGGTAGCAGCGGGTTAGGAGCTGGCTCCCTGGGCTTGTGTGGTGGCAGGGCTGAGGAGACACGTTCTGCTCTCTGCCCAGCTGTGTCTGGGGCAGCGTGTCTTGTCTTTCTGCTATCCCCGACAGCCGGCTCGCAGCAAACCTTGCTGATGTACGCTGATGTAAGAGATAGGAAGGGCTGGATCCAAGCTGTGTTTGAATGATCTTGTAGGCTCTGATGGTATCTAGTCGTCTGACAAGCCACTGACATGCTCGCTGGGTGCATTTCAGGGGGAAGAAGGAGAGCTCTGCTTTGTCAGAGGCGTGCTCAGTGGTAAACCTGCCAGCTGTGGGAAAGGTGCTGAGGAGCGCGTGTGCTTCATCGGGGAAAACCACCTGCACAAGGGCTAAGGCTCCCTGAAGTGAAGCATCCCTCTCCCGGTGCCTATGCCAGCGGGGGAAATTCAGCACAGCCTTTCCAAAGTCAGACGTGCCCCATCGCCTGGGCAAGGTGCCTCTGCCGTTGCTCCCCCATGGCTTTGTTTGAGCCTTCCCCACAGGTCTCGCCATGTTTGGGGCTAACTAACATCGGTCAGCAGCCCCAGTGCCATCTGGAAACCCTTCTGGGAGCCACACACAGCTTCAGGCACTGCCCTCTGGTCCTTCAGCTCGCAGGGCATCGTTTTCCTAACAGAGCCGCAGACCTTTACCAAAACGCCTCAGCACGAGTTGCAGCAGCCTAGAGCAGCAGGTATTTTCCCAAGAACTCTACCCCTTTTCTTCTGCCTCCTCCTGGCTCCCTGATGGGGTGGGAGAGCAGGGGACAGGTACTTGGGTGGGCTCTCAGTGCTCTCTGTGGTTGAGTTTGGTGCCTCTGCAAAGCCGGGTCAGTTCCCAAGCCTGTGCCTGAGCTCCAGCCTCAGAAACACCCTAAGGAGCTGGGATGTAGGACAGGCAGGTTCCCAACAGGTTTGAGGTGGGCGATGGATGATCATCTAGGTTGGACTGGGTGATCTTTAGGGTCTTTTCCAACCTTGGCATCGCTGTGCGTTTGCACAGAGCCCAAATCCCCTACTAACTTAGACCCTATCTCCCGCTCAGGAGTGAGAGGTGCTGCTGCAGCGGCCGAGGTGGCTTGGACTGGTGTGTTTGTGTCACACCTCTGGCAGGGCTGTGGTTTCCCCTCAGCAGTAGCTGGGTGGATTGCGTTTATGGTTTAACCATCAAAGGACAGGATGCTCGTACGCAGCAGAAACACCACAGCGCTGACCCGGGGGTGTGATCAGGCCTGTGACTCGGGATGACCTCAGTCAGAGTTAGTACAGGTAGGTCAAAGTGATAACAAAGGCAAACCAGAGGCAATCAAAGTGTCTGATAAAGGACAGAAGCAGAAGGTCTTAACAGGAATCCAGATAGCATCGATGACTCCTCAGCCAGTGCCTTTGGTCCCGAGAGCTTTTCTCCTTGAGATGCCGGTGACCTAGTTCAGTGGGGAGAGGGAAGGAAGAGCTGTGCCCCCTCCCTTCATAGTCCTTCTGCTCTGAGCCAGAGGAGGGTGACGGCTCCCATTTCCCAGCCAGCTGCAGGGAATGGCAGCAGGAGCAGTGTGATGATGCGTGGCAGGACAGGGTGAGGAAGCAGGATGGCTGTGGAGCTGTGTCACCTGGTGCTGGGACCAGTTCTTGGAAGGTAAAGGGGAACTAAAACCTGCTGCTTTCCTCCTGCTGTGGCAGGGGGATTGGACTAGATGATCTTTCGAGGTCCCTTGCCATCCCTGGTGATTCTGTGGTTTCATGGTGGAGCTCCCCGCGGGCAGCAGTAGCAAGTGTGCCTGTGCACCCATTTCACCTGCTCTGTTTGCGGATGCTCAGGCGGCAGTGAAGTCACTCTGGTAACGAGACACAGGCTTCTGTAAAGGAGCTGCTGCCGTGCTCTCTTGTGTCACTGATTTAGCACTCAGTAAAACTGCCAGGACTGGACGTTAACCCGACGGGAACATAGCTGCTGGAATAGTGAGACCAACGAGTAGAGTTTGGCTCAGAGCGGTGTTTCTGTGGATTTGCCAAGACAGTGGGAACTTAGAGCCAGCGCAGCAGTGTCCTTACCCCTGCCTGTGGATTCTACCCGTGCGAAGGAAACACGCTGCCTCACACAGCAACAGCAAGTGGTGTTAATTCGTTCCAGGCGAGAGGTGGAAAGAAGCAACTGAGTCATGGAATTCCAAGCTTCCCCAAAAGCTGGGTGTGTGCAGAAGCAGGACGTTAATTCTTGAGACTCTATGGGAGGCCACGAAGCTGCTCTCTTTGTTTGCTTCTGGATGTCAGTGTTTCCAACTCAGTTTCTCATAACAATACATTCTGCTCTTCCTAAGCCCTCGCTCTCTAGCATGATCCCTCTCCCCGGGCACTCTGCCTCCTATTGCTAGGACACCCGGGGAGAATAGTAGCTCCACGCCTCTGTTTCTCTTAGGCTGGGACTGCCTGTGTGGGATTGTCACAGCCTAATTAAGGCTGCTCTTCACTGCTGGAGTTTGCTTGCAGCTGGTGTTTGATAAAACACAGCCAAGGCTCCCCCTGAACCAGCAAGCTCTGGCTGGGGATGGTATGGGAACCCCTGAGGAGCCCCATCCAAAAGCCAGCTCTGACCAGCGTGGCAGTGCCGGTCTGGATGGAGAAGACCATGGTGGTGTCAAGGGCCAGAGCCACGGACTGCTTGCACTGCTGGCCCTCTGTTGCACCGGTCCCCTGCGCAGGGCTGGGTGCTGGGAGGAGATGGGATCAGCCAGAGGGAAGCGTGGGTGCCCACAGCAGGACATGGGGCTGGACACTGGCTGCCGCTTCCTGCCTTGCTGGGCCAAACAAAGGGCTCGGTGCTGTTCCCTTGGAGAGGATTTTTCCAGAGAAGACGGAACTAGGGGGTTGAAAAACATCCTCCTGGCTTGGTGTGCCTTAGCCCTGTGCTGGCACTTCTCAGCAGTACAGGGGAAAGCAATGACAGCAGACTCTGGACCTTGGTCACTGCCATCCTGAACAAACAGAGATGCTTGCTTTTTGCTACCTCCCCCAGCTGTGTCTGGAAGGGATGAATTAACCTTGCTGGTGCCGAGCTGCCCCAGTGACCCTGCCTGGCACATGACGAGTACGTTGCTGGTGCCAGGAAAGGAGATGTCCCCTGGGGTTGGGTTCCTGTGCCTTGCTGGGTGAGGTCATCCCAAGCGGTGCTGTGGCTGAACGTGCCCTGTGGAAAGGAGTTTGCTGTGCTGTCCCCGTGATGCTTAAACCCCGGGAAAAACAGAGCAAGCTGAATCCCACCCCAACCCTCCCAATCCTGTGCCAGGTCCCCTTCCCCTGTCGCTTTCTGCTACCCACAGGTCTCACGACTCCTCATAACAACCAGCGTGCTGTGGGCTTGCGTACTAACAGGCTTCCTCTACCCGTGCCCAGGGTGTCCAAGAAGGAGCGTGGGAGCATCTGGCCCCTCAGCATTGTGGTTCCTGCAGCAGTTTCCTTCAAGTGGGCTAGAAGACCAAACTCCACGCTTGTACTGATGTGGTGCCTCGGCGTTTGGCAGGGTCAGGCAGCCTTGTCCCCATCCCTGCTGAGCTTTGGGCTGTGTCCGCAGTGAGCGTGCGTCTCCCCGTGCTGCCTTAACCCCGCACTCCTCACACCAGCACTGGTCTACCCGGAGCAGCTGAGCTTCTGGAACTTTGAGACGGACTGGAACGCCGATGTTTTTATACACTGAGGTTTCGCTTGGCTTGGGGTTTGACTCATGAAAGATACCTGCTTTGAGGCACTCCTGACTCCGGGAAATTCATTCCCTTTTAATGAGAGTCCAGACTGTCTTAATTGCGTGATACTTGGCAGTGCTGGGAACATCGTCACATCCATGAGACCTTGATTCTCGCCAGAGCCGAACCAGAACCCTGGGGTCATTCTTTATGCATCTCGTTCCCCAGCCCAGGTTCCAGGAGTGGCTGGCTCTGCGGGTGCTTTCCAGGCAGTGGACAGGAGCTGCAGGCAGGAGCGCCTTTGTCTCGTGGGTCTGACAGGGCACACAGCGAGTGAAGGCTCTGCTTCCTTTCCAGGGAAGGCATAGCACACTGCCTCGGTACCGATCCTTGGCACACTGAGCCCTGCCAGCTCGCTTAATGCCTGCGTCTGGGGGTTCACGTGGCTCTTAGCTGCCTTCTCTTTCCCAAGCCACACTAAACACTCTGACCGTGAATCCAAAGCCCCGGAGGTGGAACAGAGCAGAAATGGTGGATAATCATGGACTGGAAAGCTCGTGCTCTTTGGGTAATAGAGTTAAGATACAGATTAGTCCCTGGTTATGCTGCCTTGGAGCTGGACTCTGTGCCCGCTGGAGCCAAAGGGTCATTTTGTTGATGCCAGGAGGACAGGACACAGACTGTGGGGGCCGGTCCGGCTCCAGCGCAGCCGAAATGCCCCCCCCTGTAACGGTGTGGTGTTTTTCTGTAGGCTCCCTTCCCTGCTATCCCCTGGCTACTCCCATCTTCTAGCAAGTCACCAGTAAAATTCACTGCTTCTTTAGATGAACTGGGGTGAACAATGCTAGGGGGATCAGCTGGGCTTCGTGAGAGCAGGAGGCAGCAGTGGGGCTGAGGAAGGGGGAGGATGCTGTGGGTGTTTGCCTGGATACGCTGCAGAAGGGAGGGAGCATCACCTGTGAAGGGGAGGTAAATGGGCTCTGGGTTGCCTCCTGTGGAGCACGGGCAGGCCTGCAAGCAGGTGGACTTGCTTAAGCGTTGTCTTGAGGGGCAGAATAAGAGCTGGGAAGTTGGGAGGGGACTTGTGCTCTGTGGCTGTGGCCAAGAAAGGAGCTTGCTTTGACTCTCTCTTTGGTTCTGGAAGCAGATGGTGACGGAAGAGCAGCAGCAGCTACCAGGTATGGTTGCTCTTTGTTTGCCTGACTCTCTCTGTAGTTGTGATGCAAGACAGTGGGGTTGGGCTAGTCACCCCGTGAGCCTATGGGCCAGGGAATGAACGGGTCTGACTCTCTACATCTCAGTGAATTGCAGACTTATGGGGACCACAGACCTACATATCCATCTCTGAGTTCCAGGCGTTGATCACCTGTATTTGAAAAGCACGTTTGAGCGTCGCTTGGCTGTGGTTGCGAGGAGGCTGGGTGCCTCTCTCGTGAGCAGAAAAAGGTTGATTGGGCTTTCTGTCAAACACTCACAGCCTCGGTGTGCGAGACGTGCCAGCCGGGTGCCTGTGCTTACAAAAGGCAGCTGCTGTTGTCCCCTCCAAGGTGCTCCTCCTTGCTTCTCCAGTGTTAACTCTGCTGCTGTTGTTTGCCTGAGGCTTCCTACATTGCCCCTCGAACATGATTTCAGCTTAAGATTGAAGCCAAGGTGTAAAGACATGCGTGAGCACAAGAACCCTTGGGTGGGTTTTCTCCCTGTGCCTGTGTTGGTTACTGAAGTTGTTCCTGTGTCTAGTGCCTTGGATAAGGTGCTGGGGTGCTCCTGCATCTTTGGAGGGTTATTCCGTGCTTGCCCTGTTCCTAATCGCCTCCATTTATTGCTGACACATACTTGGCTCTGTTCACCTGTCTGTGATCTGGACACAGGGGCAGGAGGGGGGAGCTTATCTCTTTCTTAGTGTGGTGTGGTGCTGCTGGAGCAGTTTCAAAGATGACCCAAGGCTTTTAGATTTTACCAACAGTCCCAGTTAGAGGAGGCTGCTTCTCAGAGCATCTGTGTGTCCCCCTAGGATGCATCGAGGAGAGCAGCAAACTATTAGCTTCTTCCAAAAGCATGGCCTAAGAAAGTAGTCTGTGCTGTGCAAGAGGACAGCAGGGGTGAACAGCTTACTCTGTTTTCATTCCTGGTGAGGTCTGCTCGGCAGAACAGAAGTTACACACAGCATGTGCTTGTGAGATGAAGTAACGAGCTTGGTGAGCACGTGCTGCGCCCCACGAGCTTGGCGAGCACGTGCTGAGCCCCTCTCTCCGGCGATCGATGTCTTCCCAAATCCTTGCAGTGTAGTTGGTTACCCAGCTTTCAGGCTGGGAACATGAAGTGCCACCGTGGTCTGTTTCTGCCTGGCAGCTGGCCGAGCGGTGGTGTAAAGCCAGGGACAGCTGTGATTTCTAACTCTGAAAAAGCAGTTCTGTGCCTGGGAATGTCTGCAGTTAGAAGTGTGAGTTAGATGTTTGTCTTCCATAACGTGGCTGTAACACCGCCCTTGGCCTCAGCCAGCAGCACCGTTGCAGAGCTGATGAGAAGGGGGTCACGGTCCCGTACCTGGCAGCAGGTTTGGCTCCCCACCGGGACGCCGCTGTGTCAGCACGGAGCGTTGTGTCCTGCCCTGCAGGGCTGGAGTTTCACCCTCACTTTCTTCTCAATTTTTAAAAACAAATAGGAATGCTTCCCAAAGCTAGCAGATAGAGAAAGCCATCGTGGTTATCTTCAGGGCTCTAGCTCAAGGGGGTGAAGGTCAAACCCCGCAACCGGGCAAAGTTATTAATTAACAACCACTTACTGCAGCCTTCCCAACTTAGGACTTGGTGTACCGTAACTCTGAGGTGAAGCACCTTTGCTGGTGATAGCCATGCCCACTGAGTAACCCTACAGCATGTACAGCCCAGGGAACACCGCTCTGGGGAGGCCCCGGCTCTGCCGGAGTGTGCTGCCCGTGCTGGGAGCTGGGGCTGGCTGTGCGGCTGTGACCTGGAGGGCAGTCCTGCCGCTGGGTCAGAAATCAGTCGTGTGCTGGGGGATGCTCCTTGCTCCCTTGAAAAGCAGTGCCCTCCATGACCCAGCCTCAGGTTTGGGTGATGGCTGCAGTGTCATAGCTGTGCTCAGCTGGAGGGCTGCAGGGCAAGGTGGGGGCCCTCACAGGAAGCCCCCAGAGACTTCACAGTGATGGCTACTGCAAAGCTGTGCAGTTTGAACGGGAGCCTAAACCTGGGAGTGACTTGAACAGCTGCTTTCCTAGCAGTCTTCAGGCTTTTCTTAGCCACCCTGCATCATCAGGACACTGTGGATGTATTTCTTGGAGCAGGAAGGGGAATGGGGAGGGATGGAGGGATGAGGCCAGCAGCTGCTGAAGGCTTTTTCACATCGAGAGGAATCCTCACTCCATCCTTCTCGTGTGTGACTGTGTTTCAGTAAACACAACCACAGTAAGAAAGGCTGAAGACCTGACTAGAAATCAGTGGTCATCAGGCAGTGGCTACTTCACCTAAGGGAAGCTTGAACTCACAGAGAATCCTCAAGGGATCAGGATCCAGCAGGAGATGGATCTTCCCATTCTCCTGATCACCTCTGTCTCCCGTGGTCAGGGCTCTGTACGGCCACCCATGCCCTCATAACTTGCCCCTAAGGCGTTGTCTTTGCCTTATGGATTAGAAGCCCAGGGTAGGTGGCTTGCCCAAGGTCACACAGCAGTCGATGTCTGAGCCCAGAGCTTCAAAACCAGCGTGTCTGGGTCATGACTTCGGCATACTGGCTCTGATTTGATTAAGGCTGGGTCCTTGGGCAGCAGGGAAGGGTTCAAAACCCAAACCTAAGCCCATGGTCATGTTCTGTAGTGAAAACCTCTCTCAGTTCTGATGTTTCCTGTCTTCCCGGCTGTGAATTAGGCTCTCAAAAGCCATTCCCAGGGCATTTATTTGTCCCTACCACCAGGAATGGCCTCTCCAGGTCACCAAGCCTTCTTGAAGCTGCCTGTTTTTCAGTTTCTTCTTCCCCGTGGTGGTGGTGGAGGGCAGATGAAGGGAGGAACCTCGGCGGCAGCCAGCCAAGGGTGTGAGCAGTGCGGGGTTAAGTAATGGCTTTGCTGACATGGATTCTCGTAACTGCTGACGACTCCTACCCTTCCAGGAACAGTCCATCAGGTGTCCAAGTTTGAAAGCCAGAGCAGTCCAGGCCAGCCATCTACTGCCCTGTACGGGATGCAGCAGAAACCCAGTGCTTGTGAGTGTTTTCTGGGGGAAGTCAGTAATTAAATGCAATAACATTTAATGAACTAAGTAATGAGTGTCTGGGAGCTAACAGGGTCGGATCAAGCACATGTGAGAGGTCAGGTAGGCTGGTGCCCTCGGGGGTGCAGGAGGGAGAAAGAACCCCACAAGGTGAGCCCTCGAGGGTGGGCTGGGGGCAGGATGCTGGTGACCCCTGCCTCGCTCCTGTCACAACCGCTCAGTGAAGGGCATCATCTCCCCCTGTATCCTCCGTTATTCATTCCAGACCCAGCAGAGATGAACTGCAGGAGTGGGGTTAGAATTTCCTGTCATGCCTAAGCAAATCCTCCCTACTGGGTCAGAACCTTGGGACCACTTTAAGACGGATGCAGCCCCGCGTCTCCCTCCTGACACTCCAGTGCATCCCTGACTGACCGATGGTGCCTAGTCTCTCTGCTGGTTATTTTCTGCCCTCTTTGAGCTCGCGTTCCATGCCTCCTCCTTGTCAGGGGCAGCTAAAGGCCTGGTGCTCCAGAAGAGGCTGTTCCAAGTGGCAGCTCAGGGGATGCACTGCTGGTTAAGTGCCACTGGAAGTCTTCCACCAAGGGATCGTGTTAGGCTCTCCGTGGTCTCTGTGCTGCTCCTAAGTAGTGACAGGGCTGTTTCTAGAAATGAGGAATGTGCTGTGCCCACAAGATGCTTACAGCTTGGTGTGTCACCCTTGTTACGTCACCTGCGCTGCTCCACTGGCACTGACTATGAACAAAGCCCTTGGTAGTCTCGGTTTCTGAGGCTGGCTAGCTTACCTGTTGCCTGGCTACTGTGTAGAAGGGTGTATGAGCAGGTGCTGTGCTCAGATGCTGTGGCACCGGGGAAACCTGCTCCTTCTGGGGGCATTTAATACAAGAGCTTGGGTTACACGGGCACAGGAGGCAGTGCAGCCAGGAAGATGGTAGAGATGCATCTTGTAAACCACAGGCACACGGTCTGTCTGAGCCTGAGATAACTGTCTCTTGCTCCAGCATTTTCAGGCTGGGAGTTGAAACCGATTTGATTTACTGCCAGTCACAAGAACTGGTTGTGGCAGGAGCAATCAATACTGTCCCTTAATTGTCTTCAGGTGCCCGTAGAGACACTTTCCCTGTGTTAACGCATGGGCACTGAAAATGCTTCGGTGCTGGATGCAGATGCTGAGGTTCCTCAATGATGGCTGAGCAAGCACACACGGACTTAATATCTGCTTTCAGTTCCTGAGTGCAAACACCCTCCTGAGTGGCTGACCTTGTCACGCCGGGCAGCTATAGGTGGAGCAGGTGTGCTGTGTGCATTACTGTGTGATCTAGCACGTCATAGGGGGTGAGAAATTGAGGAGACACTGCGCTCTGGTTATATCTGGGATGGTCTTCTCCATCCACGGGGAACTCCCTGTGGGACAACCTCTGTGAACAATGCGATGTTTCCCCCTTCCCTCCTCCATCATGTTTGTGATCCTCAGCCCTTGGAGCTGGGCTGGTTCGGCTCCTGGGGCTGGTACAGGGCGTTCACTTCCTCTACAAGTGATTTAGTCAAAGCCACCGTGGCTTTGCACATGGGCTTTGGGTGGAAGCCTCTTCTCTTAGACATCGCCACTGCTCTGCCACGCAGACCCGAGACCTCGCCGTGATGAACAAACAAAGCATGGCTCCAGTTCCTGGCAGGCTGGTGGCTAAGTGAACTCACTCAGGAATCCAAACAGACACATCTGCATTCCACTGGCCTTACCAGCAGAGATTTGCCAGCTCGCTTAGGAAAACAAAGTCGTTTGCAGAGACTCTGCAAAGTCTGGCAGGTGATGGTCTGTCAGACACCTTTGCCAGGAAGCTGAAGCAATGTGTTAGCTATGGGGAGGTCTGGCAGGTGATGGTCTGTCAGACGCCTTTGCTAGGAAGCTGAAGCAGTGTGTTAGCTATGGGGAGGGATGCTTGCTTGTGGTGGTGGCGGGGGGGAGTTATGGTTCAGGGACACACAGCCGGCTGGCACGCAGCTGCATGATAGATCTGCCATGGATCCTTGTGAACAAACTGATGGTCTCTGCAAGTGCCCTGATTTCCTGGCACCCTCCTCTGAGGCAGAAGTATTTACACGTGAGGCTGAGTGCTCTGTTTTTAACTTCACAAGGTATTTGAGGCAGAGCCCATGGGTGTACTCTGGTATGAAGGAATGATGAGCAGCAGCCAAGCAACGTGGAGGTCCTTTGGCTTTGGTACCTGGTTCTCTAGCGTAACGGAATATCGGGGCTCTCCAGGAGATGTGGAATCTGCCTCCAGGGCAGAAGCAGCTCATCTATAGCACAGACACCTTGTCTGCTGCAGCACTCTGCCAATCGGGTGTGCTGGCTGCCTTTTCATTTGTAATTGTTATTAAGAGCCTGGAAGGGGGCAGGGGAAATAATGAGGGGTTCTGGAACTCTGGGCAAAGTGAAGTCAACAGGTAGTCCCCAAGGATTGTGAGTCAGTCCCTGCTGCACGATGGTGGTGGTCAGGGTATGGACATCACTCCGTTAGACTGGCTGATAACAGCAGGAGCAGCTGTGTTACTGCACCCCACCAGGGCCAGCGGGTGGCTAGAGAAAGGCCCTGGTGGCAAGCAGGACCTGGGCTTGAGTTTCCTACCTCTTCCCACTTGTAGACTCAGCTTGTGGAGCCAAATCTGTCCCAAGAAGTCCAGCAGTCCTTCGAGGTCTGAATTTCTATCGAGCATGTTCTCCTCGTGTGCCCATGCCTCCCTAGGTAGGAAAGGCAGTTTGTGTTGGAGAAAGTACTCCTGCCGTGGTATTTGCCTCCCAGAAGGGTCCACGTGTGCGCTGTGGCTCCGCTGGGTGCTGCTGCGAGAGAAAGTGCTCTGTTCTCTTCTCAAAACAGAAAAGTCCCCCAAACCCCTGCAGGTCCTCTGCGTACGAGCGCAGCAGCACAGCAACCCTTCGGGGGCTCTTCAGGTTGTGTTCTTGGACGAGAGAGCCCAAACTGCTGCTGCTGAAATGTCGAGGCTTGCTGGAAGCTGAGAGTGTGGTAGCCCAGCCGGTGGACTAGTGAAACGCAAGGCTGGGCTGGCTGTTCCACAGGCAGCCCATTGATGCCTCCAGCATCTGCATCTGCCGGGTTGTGAGCTGGATGCCTGGAGGTCGCAGTTTCCACTGGGCATTTGAGCACGGGTGGAGCTGTTGCTGAGCCCTCTATGAAGTCCTTCTCTGAAAAGGTGGCAGATGACCTTGCAGAGAAACACAGCGGTGGGGAGGGCTCTGTACTGGAGGGAGAAGCATCCTTAACACTTTTCCCTGCCATTCAGACAGAAACCCGCCCTGGCCTGCAGTAACACACTAAGCAGTCAGACTGAAAGCAAGCTCGAGCGATCAGGTGGCAGCTCTGGGGGTTCTCCTGGGGTGGAAACGCTGACAACCTGAGTTGATGCTGGTTGGGTAAAGGAGGAATGAGACACGAGCTGTCGAGGGGGTGGGGGCTGCAGGGTGTCTGGGCAGAGGGGTGCTGGCACTCTGCAGCACCTGAGGGGTGGGCTTCGTGCTCATCACAGGGTGGGCCGAGCAGGCTGTAGAGCAGGATGAGAAGGCTGCAGCTAAATAAGAAGTGGGAGGGTGAATGCAAAACTATCCTGGTGAGAAGTGCAGAACGGAACCAGCGTGCAGGCTGGTCGGGACGGCAGCCCTTTCTGTTTCCCAGGCAATGCTGGCATCGTGTGGCCATCATCTTGCCCAGCACTCAGTTTCTGAAAGCTCTGCTCTTTCTAGCCTCTTCCTGATTGGAATCCTGCTCAGCTGCTTCCTTTGCCTGGATGTCCTGGGACGCCTGCTATCTGCTATCTGTAGAAGGTGTACGGAGTCTTAGCTCTTCGTTTGGAGTCTCTTCCTTTTGAGTGATTATAGTCTGATCTCTTGAAAGCTGTCTTCTAACACAGGAGAGCCTGACGGCTGCTCTGCTGAGGAGAGGGGAGACCCACCTGCACGGCAGCTTGGTTCCACGCAGTCCCGGGGGGCAACATAACACTGGAGCTCTGGTAGGAGAAATGTAGAGTTAAAGCCCTTAACTGGGGTGGATAAAGACTGGAAACAGGGGCTCTGTCTCGGAAGAGCACCTCTTGACTGAAAGGTATCGCAAGGTGTTGCTCACAGTCCAACCACAGTGTGGTTGGTCTTGATTTGTTTTAGCTTGGGGTTCGAGCGAATGGCAGGAGTCAGTGGTGACGGCACTCCTCAGCACAAGAAACGCCTGGATTTGGTCTTCTCCTAAAGATTCAAAGGTTTTGTAGTGAGGAAACAGGTCGGCAGAGAACGCAGAAGACAGGCCCAGCTTTTAGTGCTGTGTGTTGGCAGGTAGTTGGGTGTTTCTCTTGAAAGACAATGCAGTTATGAGGCTGCTTCTGCAGGAGGAGCTTGGCTGTTTCACATCCAGTGACTGCCCCAAGCACTGGGCCATCCTGTGCTGTGCAGGTGGAATCACATTATTAGCTGTTGCTCAGTCACAAACATCGGGCTAACTCCCTCGCATCACCTGCCCCTGAGCAGCGTCTGTTCACAGGGCCACTGTGAAAATGGTAGTCACACGGGGTGGAGAAGAGCACCAAGAGATCGTGGGGGCTGCGTCAGAGAAGTGTCTTGGGTGGAGACAGTGACACAACAGGTACAGAGACGGATGGAAACAGGGTCAGACTGTTTGTCAGTGGACCTCTGGTGGATGAGTTCTGAAGCCTGTACTGCTAAGAAATGGGTGCAATGGTAACACTGCTGCTAGAGATCTAAGTTCTCTGAGCTCAAAGAGACTGGAGGTAGTTTGGAAAGGAAAAACAGTTGGAGAAATCATGGAAGTAATGTGTGTGAAAGAGAAATGGCATAGAGTGGAAGGAAAGAATCAAACGGGAACTGGGCAGGATGAGTACGAGGTGCTTCACTGCAGCAGGAGCAATGCGTTGCACAGAAGCAGTGCTGGGAACTCGGCAACTATAACTCGGGGGGGCAGTAACTCCAGTCTCCACCACAGAAGAGGACGTAGGGGATGGTAATGTATCACAAGCACCATGCGAGACAGGAGTGCAGCTAGGGAAAGAGTGTGTGTGTCACTGGAGGGTATAGTAGAAGGGATGGCAGTCCATCAGACCTGTGAAGCAGGGTTGCTGTCCTGGCACCGTTGGAGTGCTCCAGGAAATGAGAGATCTCCTGGGGAGAGCCCAGCAGAGGACACTGAGGAAGGCTCAGACGCTGTGAGAGGATGGAGCAATCTGGGGTGGTTTCCTCGGGAACTGGCATTCCTCTGTCAGCTGGAATTGTCTTCAAGGCTGCAGTGGGCTGCTGCGTGGAGGAGGGAAGCGGCGTGTTCGCTCTATCTGGTGGGTAAGATGAGACCCAATGGACCCGAGTTGCTGCAAAAGCTTGGGGAAGGTGTTCGGAGAAATCTGCTGAGAAGAAGATGGGAATAAGGGCAGGAGAGCCTCTCTGTGCTGGGCGATTGCCCTCCCTGCAGCTGGAGACCTGAAACGACAGACTAAATACCAGTCGGGAGGGACACCGCACCCCCCGGACCTCCTCTTACAGTGTGCGTGTGGCTTGCCTGGGTTTTTCTTGCTTGAGCGCCGTCTCCATCCCTCCTAACGGAAATCCGGTGGGGTTTGCCCCCGCGCTGCCAGCACCCTGGCCCTGGCTCAGACCACCCTGCCTGCCCGGCTTCCCCACAGCTCCACCAGCCCCAGCCCGAGCCAGGGCTGCGGGGGCCATCCGCTGCCCTCCCT
>VZRI01008977.1:199783-299110 GCA_013397515.1 Upupa epops
CAGCCCCAGCTCCATCAGCCTCTCCTCACAGGGCTGACCTTCCAGCCCAATACATGTCTGTCTTAAAGGTGTCGGGGTTGGTGACTGCGCTGCTCCGGGCAGTCTGTTCAAGTGTCTAACAACCCTCTCCTAAAATACAACCTGAAGCTCTCCTGGTGCAGCCGCGTCCCATCTCCTGCTACCTGGGGTACGAGACCAACCCTCACCTGGGTGGCTGGGGAGGGAAGGGCTTAGACAGGGACAGCAAGGCTGGGGATTGCTTACTACCTTTTTAAAGGAAGGCAGCACTGCGGGTATGACCTGGTGCCCCTCGCTCTCACCGGAACTGAACGGCTCTGCCGAGCAAGGGATTCCTCCAAATGCTCTTTCTCCTCCCTTATCTGTACGCTGAGCGGTGTTTTCCTGCCTCTAATGATCCTTAAGGCCTAATAAAGTCTGCCTCTGAGCCTGTTCAAGCCTGGCAGATATTGACGGGCGTTAAGGTGAGCTGGGCTGTGCTTTTGGCTTTTCAGCATTTCTTCTCTGGCAGTTCATTGTCACAGGGCACCTGCGGAGAACTTTCTTCATCTCCCTGGCAGTAGGTAGTCAAAAAGGCTTCTCCTGCTGTTCGGTTTCACTTGCCACAAAGTGGGTTCCCAGCAGTGCTCCGGCTGGGAGGGAAAGGAATGGGCTGAGGGGAGGAAAGGAGGAAGCAGGTGGTTAGACCTGTCCAGTGGTCTCTTAAAGTTCTTTCTTAACTAAGTCTGGTCTTGCAACAGGAGGTGACTGTGTTCCTACAGAGCCAGGTTGATTGCCTGCTGATGGGGATGGGGATCTGCCTTCTGGCCACACGTGGTTGGTTAGGTGTGTAAGTGAACTCTTCCAAGCACCATGTGCTGGCTTGTAACGGACACCACAGTGTTTTTCACTTGTTTTCCAGTGCTTTCCAAGACAAAGGCTCTACTGGCAGCCCAGTTTGGTTTAAACCTATTTCCATGTGTCCTATATAATTTTCTTTAGTGAGGACTAGAGTTTTTGTAAAGGAAAGTTAGGTTCCTTTGCTCATTCAGTTGGAGTCTGTAGCCCTAGTCTAGGTGCTGGACAGGAAGAGCTATGCTCTCAGCTGATTCTTTCCAGCCTCCAGTATGTGAGCAAGTGCTTGCCTATGCCTTTTCGTTTGCAAGGGTGACCTCCCTGATACTGAGAGGGAGGAAGAGGCCACAGCTCCAGCAGTCCCAAAGAGATGCAGGCTGGCTGGGGCAGCTCTGGGGTTTTTCTTCCCTCTCCTCAGTGAAAGTGTTTGGTTCTTTGAATTCTGAACCCTGGCCGTGCATCTGGAGACTGGCAGCGCCTGGAGCGTGCTGCAGTGGTTTCTCTTCTGTGCCAGGCATGCACATAACTTGCTCCCTGCTCCTGATGGTTGCCGGGTCTCTCCTGCGTGCACACGGCCACGCCAACACATACGGGCAAGTGCCTCTTGTCTCGATGTCAGCGGATGTTCCCAGACTCCCTTTTAAAGCAAGGGGATGGATTCTCTTGGGGGCAAACCTTGCGTGGCTGCTGTGGTTGACTTTTTAATGAGATCATTATGGGCTAATTGGATAAATCCAAGGGAGTCAAGCAGCCATGCACGGGAAGGGAGAGAAGACTCGAGCTGAAATGGTTTGTTTATTACTCCTCTGCATGGATGATATTCTTCATAGTACCAGGTTTTCACTCCCACTTCCACATCCCGTCCATCACTTCGTGTGTTGCTGAGTAGAGCTCTCTAAACGGAGCAGCTGTGCCATCTGCCTCCAATATTATTTCAGTCCTCACTGTTTTGGGATAAATTTCATGAAGTGCATTGAACATACAAACGTTTAATTAAACAAATGGGAAGCCTTTCCACTTCAGAAAGCTCTGCAAATGACAAGCAGTGTCCAATTTCCATTCTAACAATTACTTGGAGCTCTAAAATACGTGTCAATTCCTCTAGCAGGGGCTGGCTGGGTGTTCGAGGCAGATGGCTTGGTTCTGCGAAGAGGAAACGTAGATGGCTCCTACTACAAATCTTTTCTCTTGGCAAAGAGTTGACACAACAAAGACATGAGTATTACTGAAGAGTGCTCTCTAATAATTCTGCTACCTTATGCTTTCCCTCAAGAATACGGTTAACTGGCTAGAAAAATCTGTTCTGGATGTTTGTGCTTAGCTGCAACAGTGGAGAAACACCCCTTCCTCCTCCAGAAAACAACTAAAGGCCACGGGCATCCTGGGGTGGACTACAAGGGGGGTGGTTAGGAGATCAAGAGAGGTTCTCCACCTCCTCTGCTCTGCCCTGCCGAGACCACATCTGGAGCACTGTGTCCAGTTCTGGGCCCCTCAGCTCCAGAAGGACACAGAGCTGCTGGAGAGTCCAGTGTAGGGCAACGATGATGATGGAGTGGAGCATCTGCCTGATAAGGAAAGGCTGAGGGAGCTGGGTCTCAGTCAAGAAACTCACTCAGATTCAAACCACAACAGCTCTCTGATAGGAAACTTGAGAACAACTGAGCTCTGGAGCTCATTTTTTAGTCTATCTATAGTAAATAGGAGCAGGGGGCTGTGTGCCCTTCCTACCCTGTGGAGCAGCTCTTGTCACTGAACACAGCAGGCTTGAATTAAGTCCTAAAAGTTGCAGTAACTGTTAAGAACCCCAAAAAATTCAGTGCAATACCTCCTCCCCCCAGAAAGTCTGTGAACAGAGTATGGGCTTGTGTGTTTGCATGAGCACACTCCTGGATAAGGCGAGTGTTTCTTCAACTCCGTGACACCTCCTCAGAACCCATTGACAAGAACACACTTCTCCCTGAACCTCCCGATGGCTTTTTCCTTTCCCTGCTACTTGGGACGGGTGTAACTAGAAAGGAGACCGGTGTGATGGAAACTTTGACAGGCCCCCTGACCGCAGCAGCGTTGCCAGGCACCAACCCCGGGTCCATAAATCCTCTCGGTAATGCCTGTCCGAACGGTAATGAGCAGGTATTGACTTCTGCTGTAGTCAGCATCGAGAGGCATTGACCTGAGAGGTAAATATTGGAGAGAGCAAAGCCAGCGCCAGTCTACCCCTCGAGGGACTGTTAGCCTTTCATGGACTGTGGAGGCAGCCAGTGCTTGGCATTACTGCGTGGTTCCGGTTCTGTTTGAAGCAGACGGAACAGACAAACCCAAAAAGCTGCCAGAGATGCCATGTGCCTGTTGTCCTCTGCTCCCTGTCTGCAGTGTTCAACTCCCCAAGGCTGAGGCTCTTTTTGCAGAGAGATTCTGAGTGTTACGTTCTCCAGAGGGAAGCAAGGCTGTGGAAGCCAGGGAAAGGGTGTTCTTCCAGCTGGTGGGCACAGCCCTGTAAACACTAAACACCGTGTTCTTCAGGCACCGGCGTGTGGGAGGTGCGGGCACTCCTCACCTCCGAATAGCGTGCAGGCTGGAGGGCTGCAGGGCTTACAGGAATCAGGATCCTGCCTTAAATATTGCCGGTGATCTGGTCTGTGCGGTGCCTCCCCACTGGTTTCCTGGACTTTAATTGAATCCCAGTGTGAACAGTGCGTGCTCTGTGTCCCTGCTTCTCCCTCCCGAGGCCTCCACTCGGTTACTTTGAGGGCTCACATGTTTTGCCACTGAGAGCTCAGAGTCACCCCAGCACAATAAGACCTGTGAAAGCATGGGGTCTGACTCCTAGCCTGACTCTGTCGGGTGCACTGTTAGCCCTGTCCCTAAGCTCTGCATGCACACTGACCACACTGTGTCTGAGCTTAGGAAGCGATCTTGGAGGCCGACTTCCATTAGGAATGTTACCCCTTTCTGCACGCGACACCATTCACAGCAGCGAAGGGCTCTGGGAGAGTGCAACGCTACCCGCGACGGGGCTTCTCCCACTCCTCTGGGTGGGCTTGTCTGATCTCTGCTAGAGCAGTAACGGGGCACGAAAGAAGCAGGGGGTCGCAGCGATGACGAGCAGCTGCGTGATGACTGTGTGCAAAGTGCGTGGTCTTGCCACTGCCGGAGAGGCCAGGGGTCCGACGGCTGCTTCTGGGCTTTGGAAGGGAAAGAGAAGCTGCGCTTTGAGAGCTGCGTTGATCCTGCTGCTCAGGTTTGGAATGGGATTTGCCTTCTGATTAAGCGTGCTGCCAGCCCCGCTGCTGCGGCGAGCCAGGTTGGTCGCGCTGCTCGATGTGCTCTCGGAGGGAGTACCGCCCGCTGCCCAACGGCCAGGCAGCACACAGCCAGGCAGCGATCACTCCTAGCTGGGGAGCAAAATTGGCTGCGCCTGACTCACCGTTTGTTATTCCTCTTGTATTTTGGGCAGAGGTTCCCCAGGCAGGGCACGCTCCCCTAGCTCTTTATTGCTCTGAAAGCTTTCCCATGCGTCTTTCAGCTCTGGGAACTGTGAACCTCACGCCCTTTCGGTCTGTCATGGGACCGTGGGTTTGTCAGCAGCCCCTTGCAGATGCATGCCTTTACCTTCCACCGCAGGAACAGCAGCTCCTCTTGGCTGGAACGGCTGTTGTGCCATCCGAGTTACTCTCCTCCCTCAACAGGAATGAGGCCGGGGTGTGAATCACCTGCTGAAAAGGGAAGGCGTGCTTTCCAGAAAGGCTCAGTATTTCAGAGCAAAGTGCTCATTTGTCCCAGGAGCTCCTTGCTGGAAATGTGGTTGCTGTTAGAGCTAAATGGATGTTCAGCTGCCATGCTCGCGGCGATGGAGCCGAAGCACGCTGCGCCGGTAAGGCAGCGCGAGGCAGGCACGCAGCACTGGGCTAACAAATTCGTGTGCCGAGCTCAATGCTAATCAGCTCCTACCCAGTGGGCTGCTCCGTTTTGCTCTTAAGCTACGTGCTGTCCATTTTGTGCAAAGAGCAGGTGTGTTCCCAGCACACGGTGTAATCAGAAAGTCCAGAGGACAGTGGAGTAGAGGTTGCCCATATTTTATGAGGCTTTGCAGCATCCTGATAGCACAAACAGCAACCGTCTCTGCTTCACTGTTGCTTTGCACTGCCCCATCTCTCTTCTTGTGCATTGGGGTGAGCAGGTTCACTCTGCTTCCATTTGTGAGAGGCTGTGTTTCTTTGGGCTTTCCCCTTCCCAACTTCAGGACCATGCCAGAAGCTGGAAGACTTTCCACGCCTGTCTCCTGTCTGTTGTTTTCACTTTGAGCACAAGATGTTTTTATTTTCTTGCCTGAAAGCTAGAACTAGTTTTCATCTGCGAAGGCTGCGTGGAAGGACGAGCTATTGCTCCCTGTTGAGCTTGTTTTGGGCACTGGGGGTAGGCTGAGGGTGTTTCAGACTAAGAGCCCTGTTATGTGAGTTCAGTTTATTCCTGCTCTGGTGGCAGCAGTCAGCTTCAGAGTTGGTAAGACTTGTTCCCCACATGGCAGGGAGTGTTTATAACGCGTGCTAGGTGTAGGTGTGATTCCTTTGGCTGTACAAAACCTCCTGTTCTGTCGACAGCAGTCCCAATCTGAGGCTAAGATGCTATCCAAGTCTTAATATTTTTAGAGCATCCACATAATAGGCTGACTGGGCTTTTGTCCCTGGTGTGCGTTGGTTGTGGCTCCTTCCTGAGCACTGTCTGCTCTGGACAAGGAGAACAGCAGCATGAGTATTGCTGTTCTAACGAGCAGCTTAGGGCACTGCGTGTGCCATGCGTGTTTAATGAACCCAAAGAACTCACGGATGTGAGATCCGATTGAGCAGATCTGCTTCTGCAGCCTCTTGTCTGATCAAATCTAACACAGTGTGCTTGGTCACTGCCTGGAAGCACAAACTGAGGCCTCCCCAGTGCCCAGTGCAGGGGGAGAATGATGTCCCTAGTCTTGCTGGCCACACCAGTGCTGATCCAAGAGAGGATGCCATTGGCCTTTCGTGCCCCATGGGCACACTGCTGGCTCCTGTTCATCCAGTTGTCAACCACTGCTCTCAGGTCCCTCTCTGCCAGGCTGCTCTCCAGCCACTCATCCCCCAGTCTGTAGCTCTTGTGAAGGTTATTGTGGCCAAAGTGCAGGACCCTGCACTTAGACCTGTAAGCCTCCTCCTGTTGGCCTCTGCCCATGACCCAGCCTGTCCTAATCTCTCTGCAGCATCCTCCTCTCCTGCAGCAGATCAACACTCCCCCCCAGACTTGGTGTCATCTGTGACTTTGCTAAGGGGAGATTGAATCCCCTCATCAGGTCATCAATAAAGATGTTGACTAGAGGTGAGCTCAGCCCTGATCCCTGGGGACACCCCTGGTCACTGGATACCACCTGCACGGGGCACCATTCACAACCCAAGGGATCTTGGTCTTTACTGGAGATAAACTCGAGGCTGTGGAGCTAGCTCATCTTGTTTTACCTCTAGCCCTACTGCTAAGTCAGGAGACTGCCGGAGCATCATCACCGGGAGTCTCAGCTCAGAGTGTGCTGAACAGGACCTTCTCTGCATTCCACTGGGTGGCAATCGTTTGTTTTGGCTTCCACAGAGCTGAGTAACAAGCCCTTCCGAAAGACCCGCTGAGGCTTCCTGGGCAAGGAGTGCGAGGAGGCGCCTCTCGAGAGGGAACAAAGGCTGGTAACAGCGAATACTCAGTGTGGAGGAAGGTTAATAGTGGGGCAGAGCAGCAAAGCGCTTGAAAGGAGCGCCGGTCGAGTGGGGAGATCAGAGGAGCTTTTTTAAAGGGTCCATCACTTGCTCCTTAACACCCTATTCGTCAGCGAGGCTAATGTAAACAGCTAAGGAGACGTCTTTTGTCTTCCTAATTGAGGCCAGATGGCAAAAGCAGCTGAAACGTCTGCAGCTGAACTGAAGTGGAGTAGGTGGGCACTGAGGTGTCGAGCTCCTGTGAAGTCAATACAAAGACACAGTGTGAGGAGAGCAATAGTAAGACAGCTCCTGCCCTCTTAATGCTCGCAAAGAGCGCACGGGTGCGGGATGCTTTTCCATGGTTAATGATCCCAGGTAAGATCCACTTCAACTGGGCAAGAGCAGCCAAACCTTTTGCTTCCTTTTTGAAGTGTTGTTAGGGGGGAATTGCTTCTCCTTGGCAGAGACCAGGAGAACTTCACACAGCTGCTGTTCATGACGATTACCTGATGGGATTTACTAGCTAACCTATTTAGAGGACAGCAGTGCGTGGAGCAGCTAGGCAAGGGGACTAGTCATCTGTTGTCTGTGGGACTCCAGCGTGATCTCTAAGGAGCTAAAAGCCAACACGAAGAAAGGATGAGTGTTACCGCGTTATGCCCTTGTGTGGGTTTCTCTCGTGTGGCTCTTTTTATAGGTGATGAGGGTCTTTTTTGCAGAATGCCATAATATTTGGGTAATGCATGTAGTGTGTATGTGGAAAGGAGGTAAGGATTGCACGGAAGTGAGGAATAGAACCTGTTTTACTTGTGATTTGAGTGATAATTCCTTAACGAGTGAAGTATTTGAATCCAGTTCGCTTGGCAGAACAAGCCCCTTATTCTAAGGCTCTGTGCAGCACTCACCTCAATGTCCTCACCAGAGCAGAGTAAATAATGTGCAGTCACTGATTTACCCTGAGAACTGTGACATTTCTCTGTGTGGAGAGTCCATGAGCAGCTCTTGGTTTCTCTTGGTCACCGTTCAGTAAATATTTTGCATTAATAGTGTCAATATAAATCCAGTTCTGTTGGTGTTTATGTGCTGTTTGGGTGGGAAAGATGAGTTGTGTTGGGGGTACGTAATCTGGTACTGCTTTCCTTACCTGGATGGGGGGGTGTGAAGCTCAAATAATTTTGCACGGTCATCTTGGTATCAAGAACTGTGTTAACACTAGCTTTTAGTGAACTTCAAACCTTCCTTTCAAGCAGTTCTGCTGGTGGAACTCAATATGTAAACATAGTGGAAATCAGGTGCCAGAGAGTCCATGTGGTCAGACAAAGTGTTGTGTGTATTTCCAGGCTTAGATGGATCAATCGACCCATTGATCTGTCTATCTCTCTAGTATTCAGTCAAATATAAACTCATCTGCCTTTCACTCAAGGGAGTTGCAGAAGTTCTTGTGTGTCTGCGAGGTGCTTGGAAATAGGCTGCTTCAGTTAAAGCACACTTTAAAATCACACTCTTGTATCTAAGCCCTGTCCTTTGGATAGGAAGCTATCCCGGGCTTAGCCGGGCTGCTCCGGTGATGTAATGCTGGTCCTGGGGAAGCCTATTGGTTGCCTGGGAGGAAAGCAGGTGGAGGTGTCAGCACTGCAGATACTTCTCCCTACCGCTTTTAATCAACTCTCCCTTTCCTCACAGCATCAAACTGTTTTTGGAAAGAGGTGTTAAGCCAGCAAGACAGACTCATTCCTCATTCTTGAGAGGGTGGCAGTGAGCGCAGACATCATGATCTCCTGTGCAAGTGCAGGTAGAATTTCTGTAACACAGTCAATAATGTGTGAGGGAGAAGGTAGGTGGTGGCTAAATCTCACTCATTTCACTCCAAACGGTGGGGTTTTGTCCACTGAAACAAAGGAAACAAGTGACGGCCCTGAGTGAGGAAGGAGCTGGGGTACCCTGCAGGTGAACACCAGCCAGAGGCTGGCGAGAGCTATCAGTGTTGATTTTCACAGCTACATCTAGAGAGTTGAGTCCTGTGTCTTACAGCTGTGTAAGGGATGCTTAACCCTCTGTGTGCTGGGTGTGCAAGGTACATGTGTGACATGCATGAGAGCAATGAGCACCCTCTCAGAAGCCTCACAGGCTTCTCTTCAGTTAAGTCCATCCTTATTTCTCTTCTGTGGAGAGGCAACTCAGAAGACACTCAGCTCATACTCTATTTATTTAAAGCAACAGGTTGAGTTTTAGCTCAGTTTTACTTATGATCATATCCTCAAGTCACCTCTCCTTTGTCATTTTCCCTTATGTTCCTGTGTTGGCTGTATATAGGTGCAGCATCTTATGCTAGAATGGCTGAGATGAGACAGATCTGCTCTGTATCACAGTGAGCTGACATGCATCAGAATACTAAGCTGCATCTTCTCTGGTGCCAGTCATCTATACAACCAAGCAGCCTGTGACTGCATTAAGCGGCTCTGATTCTTGACAGAAGAGACCTTGTTTGCATAAATCCCTTGAATACCAAGGGGGGGTGTGAGTACAGCTTGAACAAAGGGTGAGTTTGAATACAAATTTGGGAGAGCCAGAAAGTGTTTAGTATCTCTTATTGTTTTCAGCAGAATTCTAAATCTCATTCATGCAGATAACTCTGATCTTTATATCAATGCACACAAAGAAAACGTGAACAGAGGAGCAAAAAGGCTCTTTTGACTGAAACACTGATTTTGCTCTCGTGTTACCGGCGAGGGTCCGTTTGGGGTATGGTTCAGGAACGGAGATCAGTGCTGGCCTTTTATAGGAGCCCCTAACTGCTTGGAATACGTTTACTCTTGAGGGAGATCATCTGCAAAGAAGTCAGGTTCGGATCAGGAGAGGTGAGGTTGTGCTTAGCACACTGACTCTTGCTGGCAGAGCGGGTCTGCCTGTACCCTCATGCTCCCCGTATTCTTTTGCAGCCCTCTGTACTCACTAGCTGGCTTCTGTCTTCTCCCTCAGGTTTTGTTCATGAAACAAATCGGCAATTAGCCACTGGCTGAGGGAACAAAAGGCGTTTGTTGGGGTAAACGCAGTGATCGGGAGGTGTCTTGCTATTTTAGTTTCTTTTGAGATCAAAAATAGCAGGTACGTGGTGTTGGAAAGGAAGGCTGCTTATCATGCTTAGAACAGACGTTGAGTTCTGCTCAGTGTTCTCTACCCGCACTGTCTGTTGCTGCTCCAGGAGAGCCAGCCTTGCAGCCTGTGTGGGCAGTGAAGCTGACTCCTGCGAGGTCTCCCAGGGCAGAGAAAAACGCTGGGCCTTTTTCCCAGCTGGTGCCCCAGGAAGCTTGGCCAGCTTTCCCCTTGGAAGCAGAGCTGCTCTTCCCTGCCAGTGCTCTGGATGTGCCCGTTCAGAAGGGAGGTGTTTGAGGCCCAGGCTAAAACCCCTTTGGTTATCCCTAAGGCTGAGGGAGCTCACCTAATGTAAGAACAGATACCTGCAGGGACCGTGCAAAGGGGCCAGACCTGATGTCTAGAAAGAGAGGAAGTAACCAGGCACAAGGGCAGTCATGAAGAGCCTGTGTAGTGACCACAGCAATCGGAACAAAAGCTTCCTGAGAACAGAACAGCCCAAATAACACCCTTATCTTGTCTGATATAGGAGCAGCTGAAGTCTGTATTAACTCAGAGCCTTACCTGGCACAGATGAGCACAGGGGTTTGAAATAGAGTGATGAAACACACTCAGTGTGTACAGAAGCAATGTGAGGATAAGCAGAAATGAGTACCTTCTGGGAGTGATCACTAACAAACCTTTTCACGTGTACCCGGGTGTATGGGTCAGAATTAATGAGCATGTCTCCAGGCAGTGTGTAAGTACTGCAGGTCTCTTCTGTGAGATCTCTCTTTCCTGGCTGTGAGAGCAGATGAAGCTATTCTTGCCCTTATGCTCAGTGTCCTGTTGCAGAAGTGGGAGCTGCACTGTTTTCTGCAGGCTTGCTGAGTGCATTCAGGCGCTGCTTGTATTGGCCTAGGGTACTAAACCAGGCGTTTAGCTGTGCTTCAGCAGTGCCAGGCTGGGAGCCTGGTGTTTCCCATTCCTTTGGCTTGCCGTTGCCTTCTGTTGTACTGACTTATTTCAGTGTTCTTTGACGTGATGCTGGATGTTTAGGGTTACTGGGTTGGTTTCAGGTTGGACTGGATGATCTTTAAGGTCTTTTCCAGCCTCACCAGTACTGTGAGGCTGTGAGACCGTGGCAATGTCCTCCACAGCTTTAGCTTTTGTGGCTCCTTCCATTTCCACTGAGAATGTTGTCTTCTCCCTGTACCCTAGTTAAATCCCCAAAAAGTATCTTCATCCCGTTGCTTCCTCTCGTGCCAGGGAAGCAATTCCAGCTGATGCATCTAAAGCTGATTCCCTGTTCCTCCTCCTGTTAATTCCCCTGTTAATTCTCCCTGTTAATTAAGGTTTGCACAAGTAGTGCACAGACTGCTCGTGGTCTGGGACATTTCTCTCCCATTTCCACAAAAGGTGGATCATCCCAAGAGCGAGCATGGGGATGCTGGGAACATGGGACTAGGAAAGGCGTGAAATTGGCTTATTTCCCCTGCTTCCCCAGGGAAGGGGGCAAGGAATGACTAGCCAGCTCATGCTGCCCAGTGGGACCCTACTGTCTTACTGGCTGTATCCCCGTGTTCTTAGGTCTGCAAATACAATTACCATCTTTGGGACAGGTGCTGTCATCTGGGTGTTCATGCAGTCCCTGGCACAAGTGCAGCACCATGACGATTGAATCCATCCATAATAATCAGTGATTTTTATAGAGGGGGCTTTAATTGGGTAAATCTTATTAACTAGAGCTTCTGATGAAAGAAAAGAGAAATATAAAGCTGGAAGACACTTGGGAAGTCCAGTATTTATTTAAGATACAATGAATTCAAGTAGGGTTTTTGGTAAAAAACACCCCCACATATTCCTTCCCTTTATTATTACCCTGTTTATCGTGTTCTGTAGTGTTTGGTGTGAAACTAGACAGTAACTCTACAGCACAATTGTTTCCCCAAATGCATCTTCTTGCAAGCAGCATGTCATGGTCTGGAGAGAGCAGCTGTTTTGCTCATAGAATACAAACAGTCATTCCTCTTGAGAGGAAAACTGAATGTGACTCGGACTTCGTTGAAATAGCGCTTTGCTGTGTTCAGTGTAAAGGCAGTAGGTGTTACTTAGGCTGTTCCTTCCTGTGTGCTAGATCAAGCAACAAGCACGGCTGTAGCCTGCAGATACACTGCCTTGAAGCACATGCGAGATTGCATCCTGATGCCTTTCTCCAGAGAGCAGTGTTTTCATTAGTGACTGCAGCTGGACTTCATTTCAGCAAGAGCTGTCATCTACTGGAAAACAGCTTTGCAGAATCAACTTCCAAATGGTGTCTCGCGGTCTGACAGGGTTGGCACGGGTCCTGGGGTCAACAGTGGGGTGGACTGCTGTCTCACAACAGGATTGCTTTACTTTAGAGATTATAACTCTGTAGATGCCACAGAGTTACCTTCTCAGCTGTACCTGTGCCATGCTTTCTCAACCCAGCTCCGCGTTACCGTGTGCCAGATTGCTGTGATCTCTTACCACCGCATTAGGCACCCTGTTCCTTTAAATCAAATGGCTTCTGAGTGGTTACCTTGATTAAATCACTTGAACGATTAACTAAATAATGCATGGCATTTACAAGGGAGAAAAGAAATGGATGGAGCTGAGCTGTGATCCTCCAGAGGGTACCTTTTCCTCACTTTAAACGTTATGGATTATTTAAAAGGAAGTAGCTCTCCTCACAATGTGCTTGGCAGTTGTACTTACCAGGAAAACCTCCCTCGAAAGGTCATCCAGTCCAGTGCCCCTGCCACTGCAGGATCCCCCAGACCAAGTCGCACAGGAACACATCCAGGTGGGTCTGGAACATCTCCAGAGGAGAGGTGGAGCCCTGTCGGTGCGTGCCTCTGCTTGGCTGGGGCCTGGGTCAGAAAGGTGTGCGGGATCCTCATAAATGATCTCCAGACCGGTGGAAATTGATGCATCCTTGGCAAATGATGGTTTGGGAGCTCATTATCTTTGTTTGAAGCTCATTTTCCAGCCTGCTGATTAGGCTGACAAAGCAGGACCGTTTTAATGTGCCTCCTGCTCCAGTTCCCTGCTCGACAGCAAAGAAAATTCTGACCAGCTCTCAGGACAATTTATCCTCTGCTCTTATCTTGATGGCATACTGACCCCGCTGAGCATTCCTTCTGCAAAACGACGAACACGCACCTTACTTCCAGCTCCCAGGCGTCCTGCACCAAGCTGCTTTCCCCTAGGGACAGTCAGCGGTTTTGGATTCTGGGAATACATACGCACTAGGAGCGAAGGGCCAAGGGGGTGGCAAGATTTTCTAGTCTCTGTCGCTCTTTCTCTGTCCGTGATTGATGTTTTTCTGACACGTGTTTTGAAATTCTAATTTTACTTGAAATTATAGAAAGTTTTCCTGATAACCAGAGGAGTGGCTGCATTTACTGAGCTAAAAGCTCGTGGAGAGTGGGCTTAGAAATAGGTATGTGGCCTGAGTCCCACAGGAAACTGTGTTTATTATGTTAGCTTACTCTTTTTCTTGCATAAAAATGGCTCTAAACCTCCCCTCTCCCCAGATAGGACCCCCAAAGGAAGCCTGTATGGCAATGTAAACTGAGCTCTCAACCCAGAAAGCCCCCCCTTTACATCAAAGGAGGTGGGGTAGCCCAGCTGGCCTGAGTAAATTCACTAGTGTGTTAAAGTACACTAAACTTTATATCCTACCTTAGAGATCCTTTCCCTCTTGGAGGAGCCTTGGAGCGTGAGCGCGCACGCGGTCTGCAGCAGTTTTTGCTGAGGCACCCTCCTTGGCTTCAGCTCTTTCAGGCTCTTGCAGGGTGTGAGCAGCTCACCGTTGTGAGCAGGACCCGAGTCTCTGAAAAGGAAAGAGAGGCTTTGGGACTTGTCCTTGGAATAGTGGTGGACTCCGGCATCGTTCTTTGCGATGCCAGCTTCCAAAGAAGTAATTACTGCCCCGCTCAGCCTACACAGCTAACAGGCTCCCCGTCCTGTGAACGAGGCCATCTTTCAGCAGCTTAGCGCTCAGGTTGATAACAGATGGAATAAGGAAACCACTTAGAGGAAAATAACCCCTCTGTGGTGCCCCTTTCTCAGAAATACAAGATTTACTGTTCAGCACCAGCAAGTGTGGGGGGAACCAGCTGAATGGCAGAGTCTGTCCACTCCTCTAAGTACTTAATGGGACACTTATTTCCCGTGGAGAGAAAAAGGCTGGTGACATCCGCGTTTAATTGAAGGAGCTAATGGCAGAGAGAGACAAGGAAAGGCTATGCTGCAAAGCAAGAGGACCAGATGAATGTTCCTTTCAGGTCAAAACCTTCCTCTCTTTCTCATCTGAAAATCTGCAGCCCTCAGTGGAAATAAAATGCTTGAAGTACTGAAAGATCAAGTGCAATCTAGTTAAAGGAAAGGAATAGGGACCCCCCCAGGCGTGGGTTTGGGTAGGAGGTGGGAAGGGTTCAGAAAGCAGCATGTCTCTTACACGTACGAGCACCTTATGCTTAGGATTCACCCACTGCTGCAGAAGAGCTTGCGCATTTGGAAGTGGTGGGCTTTAGCTTCTCTTCTAGCGTTTCCAGTGCGGCGTTTGGTTAGACTGCAAGTGGCAACACAAGAGGATTTGGGGAAGCTAGGGTTCCCTCTGTAATTGAAGATAACCCTTCATTTCAGATTTATTTGCACAGCAGCTTGTCCGGTTGGTTATGGGCAACATGAAGACACCCCCAGGTGAGCTTCAGCTCTCCTCTGGCATTAGATGTGGGTTCTGCCAGTAGGAGATTAAACATCTGAAAGCAAAAAGCAGGAACATTGTGAAACGAAGAAGGATCTTGGAGCAGGAACCGAGCTGGTTTAACTGCTCTTTGAAATCAAGGGGGGAGTACGTTTGTCAGCCCTGAGCAGGCAGGCTTCTATGGAGCTGAAGGAGGCTTGTGTGTGTTTTAATCCAAGTCTTGGTTGGTTGCCACAGCCATTTCTCGCTCGGGTTTACCCTGCTAATGCTGAAGCCTGTTGGTCCTTTGACGTACGTTGTTCTGTGCTAGTGTGACTGGAAGGGGTTTATCCCTCCCGCGTCTGTGGTCTGTACTCGGAGTAAAGCTGATGCAGGGTGTACAACCTGTTCAGGTCACATCGTTGGCTTTGGTAAAACTCTGCATAACCCAAATCTGTGTCGAGTGCAACTTCATGATAGTGACAAATATTTCCCTCGAAACAGCCTGATTTATTCGCTGTGGTCAGAGCAGCCGAGCTTCACGGAGTTCCCTGTTAATGGCAAATTCTGATCCTGCCTTGTGTTCGGTAGAAGCAGGTCTAGGATGCCTCCGGGACTCTGTATGAGAGGCTACTGGGGGTACAAGCGTAAGGAATTCTTTCCCCAGCTCCTGACAAATTACAGCATTTTCAACTGATTTTTTTGTATTAAGGGAAACGAGAAGGTAGCAAACCCTTCAAGTTGAATCATGGGCAAATCATCAGCAGGATTTGGCTTGGGAATGGACCCGTCAATAATATTTGGACTTGCCCTTTTGCTTGGCGTTTGCCCTGGTGAGCTTTTACGTCCTCTTGCAGCCACTCTGTCTCCTTGCAGGTATCTAGATAGCAGCAGGTAATTGTGGTGAGGGGTGGGGGTTCCAAATCCTGGAGGAGAGGGCAGGATAGACGGTTCTCCTTATGTAGTGTGTTTTTCTGGATGACAAGAGAAAGCTCCGCAGATGCTCATTGCTAAAACCTGTATCACAGTCTCACAGTACTGATGAGGCTGGAAAAGACCTTCAAGATCATCCAATCCAACCTAAAGCCAACCCAGTAGCCCTAAACATCTGCCATCTAGCTCATGCCACTCAGCACTTCAGTAGTAGGACTTACTGTAGTAAGACTGGGTCTAAAATTCCTCTGAAATTAGTCTTTAGAAGAATGAAGTTGTGTAATCTCAGCGAATGCACAGGATTGTGAGACAGACCGAGGGATATGTGGGAGGCTGACAAGCTTTTAACCTGGCTTGGAGCCCACCAGCAGAAGAAGGGTGAGGACCTGCTGGAGCAGGTCCAGAGGAGGGCCCTGAAAACTGTGAGGAGGCTGAGGAAGAACCACTCAGTAGGACTGCAGGGTAATGATTTTTAAGCTGGAAGAGAGTAGATTTGGGTTAGACACAGGAAAACTTTCATTAGTATGAAGCTCATGGATCACTGGAACAGGTTGCCTAGAGAGGTGGCTAGAACCCCATCCTCTCTTCTGTGGGTGCCCTGACATGGGGGAACCTGGAGGAGAAGGAGGGTCAGTATCTTGTGTCACTGACGGCTCTGCCGTAGCTGCTCTTTGGTGCCTACCTGGGTTGCCTGGGGGTGCACGCAGTGCTTCGCAGTGCTGTGACTTTTCAGAGGACCTGTAAAAAGTGAGGGCATGGCAGAAGCAGGTGTTTTCTGTTCTAAAATCTGCCCTAAACCCAGATGAATCCTGGCCCCTCAAAGCGCGTCTGTGTTGCCACAGCCTGTAAGCTACTGTTCTCCCTGGCTACAGGTGTAATGAAGGCTTCCAGGAGTACATGGCTCTAACAGAAACTGAAAGGAGGGGGCACAAGGAGTCAGGAGGAAGAAAAAAACCCTGGTGCAACAAAAGGAAGTTAAACACCTTCTCCTCCACCCTCTACAAATCCCAGAGATAGGGGTAGGTATTGTGAAGCAGCTTTGGTTTCTGGCAGCCCGGTCTTGGCCTTTGTGTGCATTGATGTCCTGTTGGTAATTACCGTTCTGTTGACACCCGATTTCACGATGACACCCCTATATCACATTTTCATCACAGCGTGAAATGTCGCTCTTTATGCCTTTGTTTTGTTTAGTACCATGAATTTAGCCCCGGACTGAAAAAAGCAGAAACTTCTCACAAGACACAAGGGGACATTGATAGCCTTTCAGCTCGGTTACTGATACCATCTCAGTGCTTCCATCCCACCCCTCCTTTTAAGCAGAAAAGGTTTCCCCTCAACAAGCTGATGACAGAACGATTTCATCGGGTCGATTGTTCGCCCCGCATGGTCCTCTGGAGCTCTTCATACGAGTGGAAAGAAGCAGATCAAAAGGCTGACGGTGAAAAAGGCAGAGGACTGAGAAAAAAAGCCACCATAAAGCTCCTGCTCGAGTTTCAGTCTGACGATAAACAGACTTGTAAAGTATTCTGAGACCCGTCAAATTTTCCCATCCAAAGCACAGACCCGATTTAAAAAGGATTTTCATAATGAGTGTCTCTTTCTCCTCCATCCACAGGCTCCGAGTGTTTTCTGAAAAGGTTCTGCCGGGCAGAGGAGTCAAACACTTGGTCACATGCGGGCGCACAGGACAGATGGAGTACAGCTGACTCAACTGCAGGGAGTTTGGGTAAGTGCCCGCCACGTCAGCCAGCTAGAACTTACTGCAGTAGTGGAAAATGCCACATTGTTGGTTCGTTTTTATCATTCGTGGGACAGATTTAACATCACCAGGGGATCTCTGCAGGTGTTTGTCGGGGAAGAAGTATGCAGGGTATGGCTCGTGAAAACGGGAAGGTAACGCAGCACCCAGCTGTGAAAACAGATCATCTCTTTACTTAGCTTTGCTTAGCTGAGGGCACCCAAGCCGGACTCAGGCTGTTAAAGGCGAGGAGAGGAAGGTTACAGACCTCTATCAGTGCATGTCAAACCCTCTTACGTTGCTTTCAGGAGGCTAGCATCCAATTGCTGGAAGGAGACAATGTCCCCCGTCTCGCGGCGGCAGTCAATCTGATCCCATAATCATTGCGTTGATGGAGGGGAATTTTGATAAGCGAGACTCCTTATCTGGCTCGGCTGCAATGGAATGACATGGGTTCAGTGGCTGCAGACGGCATTGTCTCTGGCCACAAAGGTGACCGGGCACGATAATTGCACCACTTTGTGGTGTTTTTAAAAGCACTGATAACGACGATGTACTGGGGACTGGAAATCAAGCCTTCGGTTAAGGCGATGAACGGATACGCTCCAAACTGACATCCTTACTGCCATTGTCTGACGTGGTTATTGTAACGGCTCCTTTATTATGGTTTAAGAGCAGCACAGGATTGGAGCGTTGGCCTTGCTTGCCTGGTCCTGATCAAATAACGTTTTACCAACGCATTATATCGTTTGCTTTCAGCTCCGTCTGGAGAGTCTTGTTTTAGATGTTGGACCCGAAAATTACTTCAGAACTTCCTTTCAGTCCAGGATTACTATGAGAGAGAGAAACGTGGGGAAGGTATCCCTAATGGAATCCTTCTTATTTCACCACAGGACCAGTTTTTCCTTTTAGATCTAAAGCTGGGAGCAGCGTAAGTTGTTCTCGGATTGCACAGCGTCTGAGACGGGCGGTACTGCGCACTTCCTTTGGGGGATTAGCAGGATGATTTAAGGCAAATTGGTTTGATTCTGGAGGATTACGTAAGGCTGCACTGTGCTGCAGCAGAGTTCTGCAACTTTACTGCTTAATTTCTTTCCTAAAAGGAAGGAAACTGGAGTGAAGTTGGCATGAGCTGCTTGTTCTTAGGGAAGTCCAATTCACCAGTAACTTTCCAGGTTGCAAACAGGTGGCTGAAGTTTGCTCTGCTTCCTAGTGATATGGAGGGTTGTTTACTGAAGATTTATGTTTGTGTTGCTCTCTTGAAAAGCATAAATGAGTAATTAAGTAGAATGATACTCATTTAGACCTTAACCGGTCCACGTGGCTCCGGGACTCTGGGGACAGGCAGTAGGATTTAGAGCATCCCATCGCTAGATCAGCGTGTCTGAATCCAGACCATGGTTAGAGGCCACTGGAGGCCATAAGCAAGGGGTGACCCGTCAGTGGCCTGTATCCAATTACCTGATGGTGTCTGTAAACTTTACAGCTGGTGGAACACTCACAACGGTCAGTGCTGTGAGACTGTGCTGGGAATGTAGTTCAGCCTAGGAACCCCCTCTTTGTGCCAGGATTTAGGAACATTCCTTGCATGCTCCCCGTCCAAAGGGCTCAACCTGACTATTGCTCTTGTATTTCAGCCCCAGACCATCCTCGACTCATTTTAGTGTCTCGGTGATTTTCAAGTTGCATTCTTTTAGGCTTTGGTGACTGTATTTCCCTAACAGCCTGTCTCTCTGGAAGAAGGTATGGTGTGACTCTGTTTAGACTTCTTGGGAATGACATTCCCAGTCTTCATTTGATCACCTTTGTTTTCCTCACTTTGTCAGTGTGCAGCTGCTCTACTTCCTTTCCAGGCCAGACTGAGGAAGTCCCAGGGCATTCAGGGGTTCGTGGTAACGATGACGGCAGGAATGTATACTAAGGCACAGCGTTCAAAGGAGCGTTCTGCATGTTTGAAGCATTAAAATAGAGCTCTCTAGACCTCTCTCTCCTGTTTTGCCCAGCTCACTGGCGAGGCGGTGCACTGATTAAATTTCCCTAGTATTTGGGCACGAAAGAAAAGCTACCTCAGCTGGAGTTTAGCCTATCCACGGCTATGAGATGACGCTCCGGAGGGACCTGTGCTGTCTCTATAAACACATCTCTCCTGGTTTGAGAGATTGAAGACCCCTGCGTGGCTGTAAGGCTTCTATTATTTATCTAACATTCACATTTCATTTTCATTATTATTGATAAGATTAATACCCCCCCCAACTGTGACATTGAATAGCGGGTTGTTTTCAGCGGCGGGGTTTTCAGAAGGGTTTAGAGCGATGATTTCATTTCAATTCGTAAACAAGCTGTGGATTTCTTCCACGTTAATATTTTATGGTCTTGAATTTCAGTCGCTTGTGCAGCCTGCTGGTCACAATTTGAAGTCTTCCAGATTAAAGTCTCGGGATTTTGATGTGGCTCCTTTAGTGAAAAATTAATGCTTCTCCCTCGGGTCCTTTGGGGTTTTGGTCACGTGAGAGAGATTCTTGGGCAAGAACTGCAGAAGAAACTAGATTTTTTTTAAACTCTAAGACCAAAGCAGGGGCTTTGTTTATTGCTGTTTAAAAGTGACAAAAATTTCTCTTCCCCAGTCTCTTTTTTCTTGGCACCCTCCTGCTTCATTAAACCTCTTGGAACTTGAGACTTCAGCTGTGACTCAGTCTTTCTTGGGCAAAGCTGGTTTTCGCTTTGAGCCAGCGTTTAATTACAAAGCTGACGTTAGCTGGTGGAACTAATCCAAGGCTCTCGTTCTTAAATCCCAAGAATTTGAGTGGAAATATAGGGCTAGCAAGTAAGCACACGTCATTCTAGGTCCAAATAGTTGATGCTGAAGGCAGCTCAATGCCGACTGCCTGTGTGTCTAATGCTGGGTCTTTCTGGTGGCGTAGACCACAACTGCTCTTTGTGTTCCCGATAGCAACAAGAGAGAAAGGTTAGTCCAGCTCTTGAAAACAAAGCTATTTGCTGCTTTGTATGTAAAAAACAATCAGCTGGGTTTGTACACTTGAGGGAGGTCCTTAGCTTTATCATCACCTCAGTTGCACTGCATTAGTACATCTTCTGTTTCTGTGCAGAGTGCCCTCAAATGTTGTGGCATCAGGCTGTTCACGGGCTTAGCTCTGTCACCGGCTGCAGTCCTCTCTAGGAACTGCTGCCCTTATGTGTGCCTCTGCGTGTGTATGCGTGTATATCTGCGTGTGTGTGCGTGTCTGCACTCAGGGTTTGTCCAGCTCTGCGGGTTTGGTGTCCGATGATCCTGTACTAAAGGAAAACCCATGTTTCAAAGTCGCAGCACCTCAGAGGGAAATTCGGTGGCTGAGATATTCCTTAAAGGGCTTTGCATCGCGGGCGCCTTTTTCCTGTAGCATTCCTTTTGGAAGAAAGGCAGGGATGCATCTGGGTAGGCTTGTCCTCACAGCAGGTCCTGTAAAGATCCATCCGCATCCCGTTCTGGCTGCATCGGAAGAGCCAGGGAGATAAAGCGTGAGGTGAAGAGGTGGTCTGGATGATTTGTTATGGTGGGATACTCACGTTAAAGCAGAGAGCTCCACTGAAAGACTTCAGGGAGAGAGGTGGTGATCTGGTCTGGTTCCCCAGGTGACTTACAGGTAGCTGCAGATGATCTGGTATGTGTCCTGAAGCAGAGCAGCTCTGGAAGACCTGACAGCAGTACAGGTAATGCACTTCACAACCCTCCTTAACTTGAGGGCAGATGCAGAAGCAAGTGTGGCAGTGAGACAAGTGCAGACCAGCAGACAGCCAGCTGCCCTGTCATGAGGTGACTGAGAAATCCAGGACTCGCTGAAATGTGCAATGATAACTTGAACTTGTTTTAATGATAGGAGTGGGAATGTGTCTGTTGTAGTTCTTGCAGACACCCAATGCTAGAGAGCATTTCAGCAGTTACCCGGACACCCCTCAGTGTTCCACCAGCCTTGTTCTGTGCTCAGCACACCTGCAATTTTAGCATAGAACCCTTATTACTGAACTGGTTTTTGAAAGTCTTATCCAGTCAGATGGCATAAAGATCCCCACATTATTTTGCAGAGCTGCCACATGATGTGAGTGAAAAGCAGAGAACAACAAATCAGCTACAGAAAGGGCAGGATGAGTATTTAAAATAAACAATGTACTCAGAATTCAGACCTGGCTCACAAAACACTCTCAGTGCAGGGCTGCGGCAGTGAACGCTCACGGCTGAAAACGTTTGACCATCTGTGTAGGGGAGGTGGGTGAGGAAAAGAAGTGAATGTCAGGTGGTAAGAGGGGAAAGAGGGAGTTCAGAAAGGTGAAACCACTCCATCGCCAGGTCAAGGGCAATAAAGTTCTCTTGCTAAATAGAGAAATCTCAGACCTTGGAAGAAATCCTTAGGGTGGGGGCAGGAGCATTTGGAAGTCAGGTTATTTAAGTGACCGTGACAGGGCTTTTTGGGGTGATTTGGGCATTTCAGTCAAAGCAATGAATGCTTTGAATACCCAGCACGATAGATCGTGTAGCCAGGATCCTTGAAGATGCTCAGCATTAAAAACCAGCGATGGGGTCTGAAGCGCAGAAGAAAAGCCTCAGTACGTCAGGAGAACTTGGTATGGATTTTGCAAGCTTTTTGTAGGTGGAAAGGGTCACACTTCCCTTTCACTGTGATTCGGCATCGTTGTCATCCTGGCAGTCTTCTTAACAGCCAAACACGCTTGCTACTGGTCCACAGAAGCTTTTCTTTTTGAAAGCAATGCCAGCCTATTTCTCAAACAAATACTGAAAGCAGCGTGTGAACCAGAAGAGAAAGGCAAATAGCTTCTCCACTGCCTCCAGACCATAAATCCTGCCTCTGCGTATTACCTTTCTGCTTTTGTGTCCGGGGGTATTACCTTCACAGCTGTGTGCAGTAACCTGGTAACAGTCCTGTCACTAATCTGATGAGCCTTCTTCCTCTTTACTTGGCCGGCAGTGTCAGCATGAGTCCCACGTTTCAGTTAGAGTGCCCTATGCATTTTGGGGGCTGAAGCTTTGGAAATGTCTCCTGTGAAATGCATTGCTGGAGACCTTTCAGAGCAGGCTAGAAAATCTGCCTGGATTCTTGCTGGGATGGGAAGAAAGGTGAGATTGGCCTCTTGAGTGCTCTCTAGCTCTCCAGTTCTCTTGAGAGATGAGAAAGAACACGTGTTCCTAACTTATTTCACTGAAGTCAGCAGCAGTCTGCTCAGCTG
Source organism: Upupa epops (assembly GCA_013397515.1). NCBI lineage: Eukaryota > Metazoa > Chordata > Aves > Bucerotiformes > Upupidae > Upupa > Upupa epops. The sequence continues at coordinate 222,039 of VZRI01008977.1, forward strand.
GCGAGTGGGTCTGCATGTTGATTTGTGTGCAGAGGAGTCAGTGCCCAGAAAGCAAGTAGGGCATCGCTGGTTGTGTTAGCATCTCGCTCGTTCTCAATGCAGTTAGAGAACTAATACTGTAAGTCCTTAATGTCCTAATTCAGCTTTGTTCCCTAGCAATCATCCTCCCTTTCTCTGAGACAGAGAGGCAGAAGTTAATTTTAATAATTACAGTTTTAGAATGTATTCTGCTTTTCACCTGAACCTGCGTTGCCTGTGTCATTGCTCATTGCATTCTCTTCCAAGAGTCGGGGCTTTTGGTGGCAAACAAATACTGTGGCCATCGAAAAATTGAGGTCAGGGTCACATCCCTGCAAATTGCCCTTGATTTCTGCCTCTGTACTGCCCGTCACAAGCTAGCTCGTATTCCAGACACCAGTAACAGCCCCTTCCCTGGTGTAACTGTTGCACAGGTGGAGCTGGGGCTCTGACACAGTGTAGAAGCTGAAGCTTTACAGAGGGCAACATGTTTCTTTCAAAATACAGCCTGAATTTGCATAGTAAACAAACACAGCACCACCACCTTACCTCTGCATTCATTTAAGAGCTGGTGCATTGCTCTGGGCAGTGTGTTGCAGCCACTTGTGCCAGACGTGGCTGCGTTTAGGTGTGCTGCACCTCTGGGGTTTACAGATGTTCGCCGGTGTCTGCCTGGAGGGAGGTGATGATCAGCAGCTCTGTGTCTATAGTCTTAGGGAAAGCAAACCTCCTAAACACCAGGGTTGCTCTCTTCCTGTCTGGGCAAAGGGAGAGTAACTGCATTTGGGGTCCACATCAGTGGAGATAGTTCCTGGGATTAAAGAATATTTTAAATGAACCCCCCCTCCAAGTCCACAGCCCTTCTTTCAGTGGGCAAAAATGTCTTATTTTGGGGTATTTTCTACAGAAGCTGCATTTTGTTGTTCATAAATTATGCTAAGCAACACAGATGTTAAATGTCAGAGGAATTACCCTTCCCAAGAGGAATAAGTTACTCAGGAGGCTAGGAGCTCACGTGCTCTGGTCCTCTTGTCTAGTTGTCAGGTACAAGTCAAGCAGACACAAACGTCTGTGCCAATGCTGTGCGTAAGCCTGATGCGATTGTACACACTCTTCAAAGGACAGATCTTTGCTAAATAGATGTGAACTGAGTTTTGTTCTGGGACCTCGGGTCTGCAAGCTGCCCAGCAAGCCATTTATCTGTACGGTTCCCTTCACAAGGTCTCCCTGACATAGAACTATTGGTGTAAGATGTCTTCTACAGAGACCTTTTACACTGAAATGTCAAGAAAGCCACTGGAGTTCGACCATGTAAGCAAACTTGTCTGTCTATCAATGTATTTTGGAGGGGTTTTTTTTCCCTTACATCATCCTTGACTAGCTGTTTCTGCCCCAAGTCATGTTTAAGAGCTGTAGAAGTTAATAGAAATGACACGGTACCCAGAGGAAAGAAGTGGCCCCTGCTGCCCATGGCCTCTTTTCCGTAAGCTTGGAAGCTTTATCTGCAGCTCCTTTGCTGGAGACCATCACCTCCCGAGCGGTTAAATGTCTGCAGTAAGCACCTTTAACGCCATGAACAGATGTGTGTAATAACCACCTAATGTTTTGCTAGGTGTTGCAATGGAACAGGTATGGGTACTGCTCCTGCTGACGCTTAAAGTGCTTTCAGTGGCTGCTCAGTTCAATGGATACAACTGTGATGCTACCCTGCATAGCAGGTTTCCCGGTAAGTGTTTAATAGACTTTTCTCCTAATGGCTTCTTTATTGTCTTGGTTCCAAGCAGTGCTTCTTCTTTAGAAACAGACCTTTAAATCTCCTGAAGCCTGAGGTTAGGACTCCACGTTCGGTGAGCGCTGAGTGTCTAATGACAGAGAAGTTCCTCTAACGTTGTGCTTCACTTTCTTTTTAATTGCACACTGGGTAAAATTCAGCCTGGCAGGAATGAGCACAATCCCCGCACACCAGCCGGGTATGGCCTGCTCTTGCCAGAGGTCTGTCCTGGCCAAGAAATCCCCCAGAGGGTCTGTTAGTGTCGACACTCTCTCTCAGGGTCTGAAACGTCTGTCTGGGTGTCCTTTAATGTTTTCTCTAGGTCAGGCACTGTAGTTCTGTCCTTTTAGTCAACTGATGGATTATGTGGTTTTGAGCAAAATGAAGCTGATGGCAAAATGCAGGACCTTGCTTCAACGTTAAGCGCTTGGTTAGGGACAGGTGAAGTAATGGGTTATGGTTTTAATAGATTCATTAAGGTCAGAAAAGAGCTCTATGATCCTCAAGTCCAGCTGTCCACTCAGTGCCACTGTGCTCACCAAGCCACGTCCCGGGGTGCCACGTCTGTGTGTTTTTTGGGTACTTTCAGAGGGGCTGACTCCACTGCTTCCATGGTCAGCCTGTTTCAATACCTGACCGCTTTTCCAGTGAAGAATCTTCTCATAGCATCCACTCTAAATCTCCCCTGGCACAACTAGAGGCCATTTATTTCATCCTATCACAAGCTACTTGTGAGAAGAGACCAACTGCCCCTTCTCTGCAGCCTCCTCTCATGCCGTTGTAGAGAGCTGCAGGGTCTGCTGTCAGCCTCCTCTCCTCCAGATTAAGCAATCCCAGTTCCCTCTGACGCTGCTCACGTGTGACGTTCACTGACTCTTCTGTGAAACAGTGGGGATTATGTTCTTTGGGGGACATCGATGTCCGATGAGAAACAGAAATGGAATTTCCCTCTGGATGACACCTGTATCAGGGTTGGTTTGGCCAATAAATGCTTTTAGTCTCTTCTGTTATTTGCTCTTCTCGCCTCAGTGGGTTCCTGGGCAGAGCAGTGATAAACAGGGCTGTAAATACCCGCTCACTCACATCTTACTGTTGTGGGGTAGCAGCGGAGCAGCACAGCAATGAACTCTCAGCGCAGCGTTATGCTGTCGCTCTTTTTACTGTTGTTCCTTGCTGAATAATAATAGTTACGACTCCTTTCAGCGGGGATTGATGGTCTCTTTCTTTACCCTTAAGTCAGCAGAAAGCCTGCAGTCCTCCTCTTGGTTCCTGTGCTGCCACCAAACTGCTAGGTGCTTTGTTGACTACAGGTCAGCAGTAGCCTTGGCTGTTATGGACTGAAATGTGGTGAATGTGAAGAGTAGAGAAGCAAGCCGAGCCAAGCTTAAACATGCTGCCTCCACTTCTACAACAACGCTGTGTGAATGAGTATTCCACTAACTCTTCCCCTTCTTAGGTAAACGCTTTACAGGCTTGCCTTGAGAGCGGGGCTGACTTGCCCCCTGGCCCAGATCTACCTTTCACAGTGTTTCAGGTGGTTGTTTTCTCTTCCAGGCCTGTGGGGAGGACTGCAGCAGCTGGAGGGGAAACTTGTTTTGCTCTCTGTGCTCTTAAATGCTTGTTCTGGTCACATTTCGTACAGGGCTTGTACCGGGGTTTTGTATTGGCAATGGGATACCTGTGGATTGAATCCAGTACCAGTGGGTACCTGGGAGCCTCGTAACAGTTCTGCTCATAAAAAGGGTTCCTGCCAGACCTCGGGAATTTGGGAACAAATCTGTCCAGATCACAAGCAAACCGGTTTCTTTCTTTAATGTAAAACCTAATTCCCTCACCCTCCTGGCAGCCCCTTCCAGTGCTCTGTCACCCTCACTGGGAAGAAGTTTCTTCTTCCAGCTGACACCCGTTGCCCCTTGTCCCATCATTGGGTGCCACTGAGCAGAGCCTGGCTCCATTCTCCTGACACCCACCCTTTCCATATTTATCAGTATTAATGGGGTCCCCCCTCAGTCTCCTTTTTCCCAAGCTCAAGAGTCCCAGCTCCCTCAGCCTTTCCTCATCAGGGAGATGCTCCACTGCCTTCATCGTCTTTGTGGCTCTCTGCTGGACTGTCTCAAGCAGTTGTGTGTCCTTCTGCGACTGAGGGGCCCAGAGGTGATAGCACAGAAGACATTTGGTTTTGAACCTGTCTCTTTAAAAGCTGTGAAGTGAAGATGTCTTCAGTAAAGACAAGACAGGAAGGTTCCCTGAAGGAAGCGCTGTGCTCATCCGTGTTTCAGTTGGTTGTCATCATTCACTGCTTTGATGACTCCTTGCGTGGGAATGGTGTCACGTAATGGGATGACGAATAGCCCGGCGGGACTCTGATTCTCTGCAGTTTGCAGGTTTGTTTGGAGAGCAGGTATGCAACAGTCAGCGTCTTGGGTAGGGTGAAAATTCTCTACCAGAGGCTAGACGTGCTGTAGAGTGATTGCACTAAGGTTAGGTCCTGCCACCTTTCAGAGAGTGACCTGGAGGAGAAAAAGCTGTAACTGTGCTTTGCACTAAAGCAATGCCTTTTGGGAGATCCTGGGAGCACAGACCCCCAGCTGCCTGACTGGCTTCTGACGGGAACAGCACCATCATGATTCAGCAGGCTCTAGCTCTGAATACATCCCGAGCAGTTAGCAGGGGCCAAGAGAGCATTCTTGCTCTTTCATCTGAATTATGCATTTTGATTTGCTATCAGAGCAGCGATTTGATCAAAGAGAAGGCTCATGGTTTTGAAATCTGACTGTCTTGGCGTGCCATCTCTGGTGGAGTGACTCCTGTCAACAGCGTGCTGTGGCAAAATCATCCTCTCAGAGTGTTTTCTGTGAGCTCTGGGATGGATGAGTGCTGGTGATGTGTGGAAGGGTACCCGAGCAGAGGAGGCAGCAGAACTGTCACCATTTAGCTTGCGTTGCAGTTCGTCTGTCTGCGAGTCAGGCTGTTCTCTACTCCTACATTATCTACGCACCCCTTGTGTTTGACTGCTCTGTATGTGACACCCCTGCAAGTACTGCAGCCTCAGGACTGAGTAGGCTGTGGTCTGAATGAGAAAGAAGCCAAGTGGTTTGCCTTTGTGGGCACCAGGACAAAGAGGTCCTTACGTTTAGGGTGCTATTGGCTGGATGACCTAGCCTTCAGCGTTCCTCTCTTTCTCAGAAAACCAGAAGCTTACACCGCAGGAATGCAAGCACCTTTAATTCACTCTCACGTGTTTGGGGAGGAACGTTTACCTTTCTAGAGGCACAAGAGCTAGATGTTTAGAGTCTAGAGGGGTATTAGATCTGTTTGCACCTGGTTGCTGATTCATTTCTGAACATCCTTGATTGGTTCATTTCCAGGGTGGGTTAATTTGGCCTCTTTCTTATAAACTAGTGGGCATAAAGGGTTCAGCCTGGAAGCGTTTCTTACCCTCCTGTATGGCGTACAGCTTGGTCGTGGCTTTTTTCACTGCATGGTCTCGCTGCCCGTAGTGTCCAGTGAAAATTTCACAGGTGGTACCTTAACAGGGAAAGTCATGTCCTGCCTTTAGAAAGGGTGAAGCGAGGAACAAAATGAGCTGAGTTCCTGTATCTTCCATCCTGCAGTTTGCTGTAGACTGACTGTGCGTTGGTCCAAGCGGTGTAAAGAGCACTTTGCTGCTTGCCTTCGTGTACTGCTCCTTCCACCTTAGTGCATCCATTAAATGGACTGTAATCGTCCTGATATGGTGAAAGGCGAGGGATGCTGCCGCTTGATTAGTGGTGTGTTACGTGTATCACTGCATCACAGTCCTGATGAGGCTGGAAAAGACCTTAAAGATCATCCAGTCCAACCTAAAGCCAATCAAGTGACCTTAAACATCTGGCATCTACAAATCAGGAGAGTTTAATGCCAGACCTCCAGTCTTGCCCCCAGTACCTTTCAGCCCCACTTACACTTCAGCTGAGGATCAGTACAGCCTGCTATCTCCTGCACTTGATTGGTTAGGCTTTCAAGTCGCCGTTAAAGCTGTCCCAATTGAATTGCTTATGCTCCCATTCCACGGGGGAAGAGCTAGGTCACTGTAATGCAGATTTCATTTCCCCTCTGTTGAGACAATGCAGTCAAACAATTCATTTCAGCAGGCTTAATGGTACTGCCTGAAGTTGTTCTGCAGTTTCTAATAGCTCTTAATCCTTAAACAGATGTAATAAATGAGTTATGATATAGAGGGGCAATGCCCGTGTGTGACACGGTGCCAGATGTCTCCGGGAAGCACTGGGGGAAGAAGACTAAACTATCCTCTCCCAGTCACCTGCAGGCAGAGAGTAGCTTATGGAGGCTGTTACAGCTCTAAAGCAAAGCAAACCATTGCTTGTGCTTGTATCCTAACCTGATGCTCCTTCTCCTTCCCGTGCATAAATTACTGAGAACTCTCAAATCAAAGGTCAAGTTAATCCAAGAAGGGTCTTTGCTGTTGTTGGAAATTTAATTGGCTGTAACAATTGCTGTTTTCTGGTCTCTGGTACTGTCCCAACGTGCAGAATGAAAGCTTGCAAGATGCTTTGTACTACTGATAATTAGTTTTCAAGAGGCAACTGATTTTTCATTGAAGCTGACGTTGACGGTCCTTAAAAACATCTCCCGTTTGAAGCAAACCGTAATAAATTGCCCTGTTGGTTTCACTCCAAAGTCTGTGCCTCCCGATGCTGCGGTCTCGTACAAAGCCGACTCCAGACAACCTCAGACAAATGCCAGTGACTTCCACGGCAGAGCGGGCTGGCAGGCAGAGCTCAGCCTCCTGACCCCTGAAATGGCTGGGATCTCTGTCCCATAAGGAAGCTGTTTAATCGGACTCGAATCGTTGAAGTGCCGGCTGGCTTTCACTCTGCTGCAGAGCCTTGGTTTCGGAACCTGCTGCTAAGGAAATTGCTGCGGGATTTCAGATCAATGGTCAGCTCTGCTACTGCGCTCATTCCTGGTTTTGTTTTGGGGACGCTGTAGTGTTGAATCTGCTCTCGAGCGCGATGCCGTTCTGACCTTTCCAGTCGAATGTTTTGCTGTCACTGGGCTCTAAAGGCTGATTCAATCAGACGTCACCGCGCCAGACTGACTCTACAGTAATTATGTGGTGATGGCCTGAAGTACACCTGACGTCTTTCTGTGTGTTTTCATTGCAGCTGAGCGAGACATCAACGTTTTCTGTGGAGTGCAGACCATTACCATGAAAATAAACTTCTGCACAGTTCTTTTCTCCGGTTACTCTGAGACGGATCTGGCACTAAATGGGAAACACGGGGATGCCCACTGCAGGGGTTTCATCAATAACAACACCTTTCCAGCAGTGGTCATTTTCATCATCAATCTGAGTACTTTGGAATCCTGTGGGAACACGTTGGTGGTAAGACAAAGCGAAACGGTAGCATGGCTGGATGGGGCTGTGAGCAACCTGGTCCTGTGAGAGGTGTCGCTGACTAGGACAAAGGGGGTGTTGGAACTCTATGATCTGAGAGCCCTTCCAACCCAAGCCATGCTGTGATTCCATGATGATTGAATATGTCAGCTAGTTTTTTGATTGTAACGGGCAAGTCCCTTCAGCTTTTCCAACCAAGTCTCATGAGTTCACTGGGAATGCTTGGAAAGTCAGTACCTACCAAAAAGAAGGCTTCCAGGGTTCATCAGGGTACAGCTTCAAATGTCGGTGAAGCCTGTGTTTTAAGACCTGTGTATGCGTGTTTCAGGGAACAAACATTGGCTCTTGAAGGATTTGCTGATTTTTCTGGGTCAGTTATGGATTTTTCTGGGTCAGTGCTGAACTAAGTCTCAACATCCCTCAGTACTCCCTGTTCCTCAGTTAACTGTGTGATGGCAATAACTTTGTGCCTTCCTCCATAGGTATCCTCAGCGCAAGGTCTCAATGCTTACGGAAACACCTCCATGGTGCAGATAGGTAACGTGTCGGGCTATATCGACACGCCAGACCCGCCAACCATCATCAGCTATTTGCCCGGGCTTCTGTACAAGTTTAGCTGTAGCTACCCGCTGGAGTACTTGGTCAACAACACCCAGCTTGCTTCGTGAGTGTGCTTTTCATTTCGATGTGATTCACTGCCCTGTCTCTGTAAGCCCACGTGTGGAAGCCTCTATGTGTGTAGACCTAATTGTACGTACGTGTGCATCTAATGATATCCATGCCATAGTGGTGTGGTTGGCATGGTAGTTCTTAGCTGAGCAGGAATAAAAGGAAAAGCACTAAAAAAAGAGATTATGCAAGGGAAAAGGAAAAGTTGCAGTATTGTTGTATGACATAACATAGTTTATGGATAGAACAGAATAGGATAGAACAGGATAAGATAATCATTAGGGATTGGAAGGGACCTTGAAAGATCATCCAGTCCAATCCCCCTGCCACAGCAGAATCACCTAGACCAAGCTGCACAGGAACACATCNATGGACAGGAATGAGGTCCCCCCTCAGCCTCCTCTTCTCCAAGCTCAAGAAACCCAGCTCCCTCATCCTTTCCTCATAAGGAAGGTGTTCTACTTCCTTCAAAAACATGTCTGCCTTTATTGAGAGAGCCTTAGATAATGTACAATTTCCCTTAAGATTCAAGTGTTTAGATGACAAAAGGGTAGCAGCAAAAGGAATGGCAAGGCTTTGTGACACAGTTCGTAAGCACCTGAATCCCGAGTGCGAGAGAAAATATTTCCATGAGTAAGCACCACGGGAAGTGGGCTCCCTTTTGTCCCTGTGCTCCTCTGCTAATGATTTTTCTGATGTGTGCTTTCAACAGTACCCATTACTCTTGGCAGGGTTAGGGCTCTGCCAGCATTTCCACTCTGCATTCCTCTTTCTGAAGTTTATAACCCAAATACCTACATTAACTCCTTGTGCTGTGTCTCATCGAGGCTTTTTAATAATCAAGTATGTAACACAAAGGTGTGGTCATTCCAGCTGTCCCCCTCTGGTTCTGTTGCAGGTCGTCAGCTGCCATTTCTGTCAGAGAGAACAACGGTACATTCATCAGCACTTTGAATCTGCTGCTTTACAACGTGAGTATGAAACACAGCCGTTGGTATGACCTGGACTGCGTTAGTCTTCGCTCTGTGTGGGTGCAAGCTGCACTCGCTGAGCAAAACACTGACTCCTCTCTGGTGGATCTACGACTGATGTAGAATTCATTTTTAAGACGAACTTAGCTGGTGGTACTTGAACGGATGCTCCTGCAGGCGCTCTGAATCTAATGCAGAACCAGAAGGGTTTGAGTTGGAAGCAGAGCTGCTCTGTGTGTGAGCGTACCTCCGGAAGTCTCCACTGCGCCTCTGCAGCAGATGCTGCAGGGGCTGAGTATCGGGCATGCTGTGGTGTCCGGTATTGTTCCCGTGGGAAAAGCACTGCGTTTTTGTGCTTAATCCTTCTTGTTGCTGTCAGCTGCTGCCCTTGGTTTTGCTGCCACGCTGAGCCTGGTCAGAACTGTGTTTTACAAGACGTTGCTTTAGTGTCGAGTGCTTTGACCTCTCAGAAGAGGTCCCAACGCGCCGAGTCCCTGCCCCTTCTCTATTAGCCACAGGTGACGTTAGCGGTAAGTGCGCTTTGATGCACTGCACTGCCATCTGTCACTCGGATCTGACCCCTGGCTTCGTTGTTGAAGTGACGTTCGTGGTTCAGCCTTTGGAAACAGAGCCAATAAAGGGCTCTGGCTGTGCATCGTACATACAGCTCTCTTGAAGCAGCTTCTGTATTTGACTGCTGTGACTGTGACAGTGCAGGGTGGGTGTTGGGTGTCTGTGGAAAAGGTTCTGAGCATTTCGGCGAACCACAGGCTCATCATGAGTCAGCAGGGTGCCCTTGTGGCCTCTTCTTTAATCACTGATTATGAAACACTTGATGAAATCACAGATAGATTCCCCAGAACGGTTGCACAGGAGAAGACCCGTCAGGTGGTGCTAATCCTTACAAACTTCTAGGCAACGGTTCTGGCCCTATTTTTTACTGCTTACCTTACGGAGAATAAAGTAAAGACTGCCTTACCCAGAGAGCTCTGAAAAATTAGGTGGGAATTCGGTCTCTGGATGCGGATGCGTGGTTACAATCTTAAGCTCCATTGGGGGAGGTTTAGACTTGACCTTAGGAGAAGGTTTCTCACTGACAGAGTGCTCTGGGTTTGGAACGGGCTGCCCACGGAGGGGGTCAGGTCACCGTCCCTGGAGGTGTTCAGGGTCAGGCTGGATGAAGTGCTGAGTGGCATGAGCTAGATGGCAGATGTTAGGGTTACTGGGTTGGTTTTAGGTTGGACTGGATGATCTTGAAGGTCTCTTCCAGCCTCATCAGTACTGTGAGACTGTGATACTGTAATGGTACACTGAGGCAATGTTTGTTTTTCAGGATTCGACCTACAGCCAGCAGCTCCTTATTCCGAGTACAGGTTTACCTTTGAAAACCAAAATATATGCCGCTGTGAGAGCAACAAACCTTGATGGCAGGTACTGAAAAGAAGGCTTTGCCTTGTCTTGCTTGCCATTCAGCCCTGGACATTGCAACTTTTTCTGATTTAGAAGCAACTCTCCTTCCTCGTAGCCTTTTGTACCTCAAATTAATGGTTGGTGTTTGATAGCCACTGCTCCTAGCTGGGGGCTCTGGGGTCCTTGATGGTGACTATGCACATTGCTGCTGCCCTCACTATGGAAGTTTTCCTGAATTGTACTCTAAATCCTGTGCAGCAGGTACTTAAGAAAGGGCATCTGTAAGGTAAGTGAGGAAATGTCTTTCAGAAGCGGAATGGTTTGATTTCTGGACATCCTAGAGGAGGTGTACCGAGGGTGTTGATATGGCAGCTGGCTTGCATAAACCCAAATTATTTAGTGTATTCAGTTCTGCTGCCACGCTGTGCTGTTTGGTTTTGTAAGTAGTGGAAAGAAACAGGTGGTGTGTTGGGAATGCAGGGTGGCTCGTGGCAACCCATCGCATCCAGTAATTCAGCTTCACTAGAACATCCTGCCTTATCAACTCCTATGCTTGTCTGTACTGCCTCCTAATCTCGTTCCCTGTCCACCCTTACTGTTCGGCTCCAGTTCTCCTCATCTGTCACCTTGCTCTCTGCAGGTGGAACGTTCTGATGGACTACTGTTACACCACTCCGTCTGGTAACCCCAGTGATGATCTTCGGTACGACCTTTTTTTCAGGTGGGTCAAGCACACATAAACCCAGGGGTTTGTGTGTCCCCCTTAACGAAACAGTTGAGTCTCTCCACTAGTGGTGTCTTATACTGCCTGGAACGTCCATGCAATATGTAGCGGGGAGGACCATATAGGTAAGGTGTCCAGACTTATCTTGCTTGTGAGCATAAACTCAGAAGCAAGTGCAAAGTCCCAGGAATCATGAAGGCAGAGAAGCGTACATCAGGGAGGCTCCAACAGGGGCACCATAAACACCCCAGCCGAATGGCTCAACTGGCCATCGTTTACCAAAACCACCCCTGTGGTGGGTGACTACTGTAAAACATCGCAGGCTGGTTCAGGAAAGCAGGTCAGCAAACGACGAAGATGAATAGCTGCTCCTGCTTCTGCTATTAGTGCAACATCCCTTTGAACTGGACCTTTGGAGAACACCTTGGCACCATCTCCGTGAGATCCTACCAGTACAGTTGCCAGAGAGATAATGTGTTTGGATTTTCCTGTCTGTACTGGTTATCATCCCTGATTACCTTTTGGTTCAGCTCTCTGTGGTGCCTGGTGGTGCCCAGTGGTGCCCTGGTTATAACAGGGGTGTAATAGCTGCTCAGGGAATGCGTTTCAGAGCAGGATGGTGCAGCTGAACAGGCAGATTGCTGCTGCCCACACTGCACATTAGGGTGCTCTGCTATTTTCCAAGGAAGTCAAGCACTGAACTTGCTGCCAAAGCTGTCTTATTCTCAGCTAAGGGCTTCAAAATGCAAATCCAACCGCTCACCCCGGTTTCAATCTTAACCAGTTGTGACAAAGACCCTCAGACCACCATAATAGAAAATGGCAAGAGCCAAATGGGCCGCTTCTCCTTTGAGGTGTTTCGCTTCGTCAAGCACAAGAACCAGAAGATGTCCACGGTCTTCCTTCACTGCGTGACGAAGCTGTGCCGAGCAGATGACTGTCCCTTTCTTGTGCCAGTAAGTTCCAGCGGGTGAAGTTGCTGTTGCTTTCCTGGGTGCAATGTAAGCTTGCTGGAGCTATTCCGCAGGCAAAGGGTAGGGAAGTTGGGGTGGCACAGGATGAAGGTGACTTGTGCAGTGGGAAGATCTCGTGACGTTTGTTTCTGAAGGAATGTAAAACAACGGATGGGGACTAGTGCGATGGGTCTTGCCATTCTGAGATAGAATAGTACTAGCCCACTGATGCACGAGAGGTGGGCTAACCTGAGGTGGAGAGAGACCCCCTTGCTCCTGCCCACCCTGACAAGACAGTGATCTCTCTGTCACCCCACCACCTCCTAAAACCTGGCAAGGGAGGCACAGGTGGCTGGAGCAGGAGTGGGTGCGCTAGTCGTGCTGCGAGGTCTGCAGGGTGGAAAGGGGCTGGGTCTGCACTGGAAGGTCAGGGACTCTGTCTGGCTCCATGTGGAGAGGGGGTGGGATCCAGGCAAAAGTCTGGCGAGAGGGGTAGCAGGAGGAAGGAAGGATTATTGCCCTTCCCCAGCCAAAGGCTTCTATTGGGGTGCAGCGACAGGTGGAAATGCCCCCACACCCCACTCTAAACGCTATTGGAGTGGGGGTTCTGCCCCCTCACAGTCTCAAAACACAGCAGGTGTGTATTTGGGGAACAAAAGGAAAGAAAAGGTGACTCCAGAGTCTTTTGTTCCTAACCCAGGTCATGTAAGTGCGTGCCATGGCAGCCACAGGAACATCAAGAGTTTCTGAGAGGGAACAGAAGTACTGCATCCCCTGTAGCTCATATCCCCTGTGCCTCTTATCTCCCATGTTGTTTAGAAGCTGCTGTTTTGTTGACGTTAACAGAGCTGTGTCAATTAAAACAGTTTTCAGTGTTAGGAATGACAAACACATTCTGGCAACCGAAGCATCAGCTCAGGGACATTCCAGCCCTTTGTACATCCGTTGGTGCCTCTGTTAGGCTTCTCGAGAATCCGTGGTCCCTGTCGAGTTCTTGTTGGGAGGTTTTAGACTGTCTCCCACAAGAAGCTGAAATTGAAGGAATGCTTTTGGTCGAAGCGTGCTTGAGTACCCAGGATAAAAGTGGGTGATGAGTTAGAGGTGTTAAAGCTGGTGTCCGGATGACAGAGTGATGGAGATGGTTTAACGTGGGTCACTGCTATTCACGGATCCGGGGGCAAACAGGTGAATTTTAAGTCGAGCCTTGCTCGAGTAGGTTTGTCCTAGCTTGTTGTCTATCGCTAGTCAAGCAAAAGACATTTGTTTGGGGAGGAACGCCCGTCAGCAAAGCTTTGGGAAATTAACTGCTGAAACATTGCTATGCTGGAAGACAGGTCTTGTGCAAAACAGCAGTGCGGTTCTGTAAACAAAGGGAGGCAAAATACCGCGTGAAGCCAGGTGCTGGTGAGCTGCTGCTGCAGGGGATATTGCAGCTGGGTGCACTGCAGACAATGTACTGCATACTAAGAACTACAGTGCTTACGGAAGGGTTGGCATTAAGGCAGGAAGCACACAGGAGCGAGACTTCCGTTCCAGTCTGAAGCTCTGATTGTTTTGATTAACCGCTCAGATATGCAGCAACAGAGAAAGAAGAGACGCCGGTGGCAGGACGACTTGGAGCCCTCAGAGCACCTCTGGCAATGCTGTCATTTCTGCTGGCCCCATCATTACGAGGAGTGGTAGGGATGACCAACCTTTTTCTACGAACAACAGGATGTCAGAGCCTTGGGGAAGTGGGGTTTGGTTACTTAATGCAGGTTTGCAGTGGTTTACAGAGGGGGGGTTATCCCTGAGTTTCCTGGGGGTTGGTTTTTCCCCTGCTGTCACAGTCTAGAACTAACATTTTTCCTTGGCTTTTCCATGCCTACCCCAGCAAAATCACTGCGGGATACTGTTTTGCATAGGAGGCCATTATAAAACCTCCAACTGGGTGGGTGAACTTCTTTGTTTATCAGATTTAACTGAAGGTAATGGAATGTAAGGTGCTGTGTTGGGTGCTGCAATTTAATTTGGGCAGCTAATGAATATTCACTGCCACTTTCCATTCACGGCTTCCTCCGGCTTCACCCGTGGGCTTTCATCTGAGTGCTGCCTGCAATTAATAAGGTGTGTGCACGGCCTCCAGCTGTAGGAAAGGAGCAGGGCAAACACATGTGCATTCTAAACAGAGAGGCTAAAATCCACTCCTTAACACCCAAGGTGCAGTGCCATCATTTCCATTTTCATCACCAGAACCGTAATGGATAATTTTTTGGCAGGTTGGTTGTTGGTTTGGGTTTTTTTAGAGCAGCTCTCAGTGCAGCTTCTGCAAAGGGATTGATGTGGCTGTTGCTGACAGAGTAATAAAAACAATACCAAAAGCTTAAGACACATGTAGTTGCAGCTGAGCATCTGCCTTCAGCAGCTCTGAATCCTGTCTAGGAAAAACAACTGGAACCCTTGAGAATAAAATCCCTCTTCAGGTGCAAAGTGCTTCACCCCACAAACACAAAGAGGACAACTGACCCTCCAGAACAGGGAACCATCCGCCTAGCAAGAGACCGTCACTACAGCAGATACCCCTGTCATAAGCAGCCCTTCTGCAGTGAAAACCAGTATGGTCTGGGGTTTCTTACACCATACGTAGTCCCGACGGAGTTGCTCTATCTGATTAGTCAAGAAAAAAGTAGAGAGAGCTAACTTCCAAGCTGCATACGTGTGCACTTGAAGGGAAGGAATGACGGGATTTCTCAGAGGAACGTGCGTGCTAGAGCAGTGCTGCCTGAGTGAGGAACAGAAACCGAGTAAGCTTGGTAGGTGAGAAGCCCCTATTATTAGGGAGTGCAGCGCACGATTCCAGTGCTCTGGGTGCTCTTTGCACAATAAGAAGATACCCATCGGTAACCTTTACATATTGCATGACTTCAAGCAATCGGAGATCTATCCATGGGTGTGTAATAGCCCTGAGAGAGAACTGCTTTTATCAGTTATTGCCAAACGTGGAGGGGTTTTTCCAGCATCCGTATGGCTGCAAAAGGAAAACAACATTTTAGGTGTCTTGAGGCTAAAGATTAAAAAATTAGACGTGTTTTTGCACCTCAGTATGCAGATCTCTGACGTGCCTTTGGAGCACGTCACCCCTGCTGAGAGAAGCATGGGAAGCTCTGCAAAGCCTGGGTTCCGTTCTGAACCACAGGTCACCTTGAGTGCCTGGCAGTGGGTGAGTCCCTTAATCCGATTTGCACTTCACTTCTCCTTCTGGAGTAGAAAGAAGGAATTAGTGTTTCCTCCTACTGTCCCTCCCCATTGTGAAAATTGGCATGTTAGAAATGATCTTCATAGTCAAGGGGAAGAAAAAGGGGAAGGTCACACCACGGCCTGAACAGAACCGACTGTCTGGTTTAGGACAAGGATACTGAGGGGCAGTTCTGGCTTTGTTTCCAAGATGAACAAAGGTGCTACTGCAGTTTTCAAGGGCAACTCCCGTCCAGCAACACTTGTACAGAACCCATTGCACCCGCTGCCACTCGCTCACTGTGTGCTGGTGTCAGACCTGAGGTCTGCAATTTCATGGGCATGCAACTTCCCTCCTTTAGGCTGGTCCTGCACACAGCTCAGCGGTGCCTGCAGAAGCACCTCAAGTTGGACAGGTTGCCCCATTACTCTGGTGGCCTGATGCTCTGGTACCGGCTGTTTCTATCGTTGCCTTGACAGGAACCGAGTAGTGCTACTGCAGATGCAGCACTCTGTTACTGCTAACGTCTCCCTCTTCCCAGAGAAACCCCGCTTGTGTTTGTCAATCCCAACCCAGTAATTGCAGGAGACACGCACAGAGGAAAAGGGGTTAGTCTGGGCGTACAGGAGCAAAGCAGGCACTGCTGTGAAGGTGAAATGGAGTAGCTTTTGATTGATGTCTCACTTAAACTCGGGAGACAGCTGCTCAAAGCAGGCGTTTACCTCGGCTGTGCTGGCAAGTTGCTCGGAAAGCCAAAATATTGACAAGCAGTGCAGCTGTGAGATGGACACGGGAAAGCAGAACTGGGAGATGAAACACAAGTATTCCCCCCAATGTAGTGCCTGTGAGAGAAAACCGATGGTGGGGAAAGCTCGGAGTTGCCATGCTGGTGGCCAGTGACACAGATGTCCCTGGGAAACACATGTTGGTGGGATTTTGCCTACACCGAGCTTGCGATACTGTCAGTGGTGACGGGATGTGCGCGTACTGTCGTGCTCATGTTTTTCCTGAGGGACAGAGTGAAACTGGCCCTCTTTTCAGTGAGGGGATTCCTTACTGAAGGTGCTGCTTGGAGGTTTTGTTTGCCTCAGACCACTGAGTAGCTTCATCGCAGAGTGCTCACCTTTAAAATGAATCGGTGTCAGGCTTGCTGCTCTTCTACCAGAGATGCTAAAGGCTGCTGGTCAGCAGTGCTTGCACAGCTGATGCATTTTGAAAATAGAGCTAGAGCTGTTGGCTTTTGTGCTGCAAGGAGGAGAGGAGGCCGGCAGAGGCATTTGTAAATGTAATGCATCCTGGTTTTGTTTTATACAGATGAGACACCGACCAACAACTCACAGCTCGGTAAGTTAATCAGAATTCCAAGAAGCATTAAGCAGGCTTTGTGAGTGAAGCGGAACTGGGGAGCTGAACCATTTAAACTTGGCTCTGTGCACTGAGCTGGTGTTGTTTTCTGCTTGGCTTTCTTTTTGTCATTTAAAGAAGTCAACAGTGACATGCTATAAACACAAAGCAAACAGTGTGTCTGGGATGCTTGGTTCGTGTACCCAGCCCCACCAAAGCAGCAACTTCTAACTCCTGTGCTGGGATTGATAATGGACATTCCCTTCTATTACCAGTGAGGGTGAGGCCGAGTTACGGCTGCTTCATCCTCCAGTGTGATGCATGTTGAGAGAATGCACAACTGTTTTCAGAACATGCTTGGATAAGCTCAGCTCAAGAGCTGTCTAGACAGGGATAGTTGTTCCAAGCACAGCTTCAGTGCCTTCCTTGTAATTATTCTGTACGTAGGGGGTTATGATGGAAACAGAGGCGTGTTTAGCACTGCTGGAAGACTGTCACCGTATCTTATCTGCCTGTTTTTGTTCTCCTTGCAGCTCATCTGAACGGACCTCCTTTCCAGCTGAACTCGGTCACCAGTGCACTGATTTCAGGTGTTGTCATCCTAGGAATCACGAGCGTTTTGTTTCTTGTGTGCTCTGTAGCTCTTATGCGCAGAAGGTGGCCCGATAGCTCAGGCTTGAGTGGCATCCGAAACCCGGTTTTCAGCTGAAAGTGATGATTTATTGCACTTTTTCTTTGGGGTTGCCTTTCTTGTCCCAGAAATATGATTCCATTACAAGGTAATATTAAGGCCACACTGGCTGTGCCCAACTCCTCCTCCAGGCATTCTGGATCTGTAGCCTTCCTAGATGTTGTGTAGGTAAGCAGAAGTGACATTGGTAACAGCCCTAGGAAATGACGAGAGTCTCAGTTGTGTTTGTGATCAGACTGCATGATGACGTGCCCAAGGATGTGCTGGCCACAGAGCCGGTGTCTCTAGCCTCCCTGCCTAAGGTCTTTAAACTGAAGATGCTCAAGGTGAGAGCCTCCCCAAGTGTGCCTTTCTTACACAAAACCCGACGCTTTCAGAAACACTCGTAGGGTCGTAAGCTCGAGGACTGCTGCTGTTCACACCTTTGAAAGAGCAGTCGTGTCTGAGGGGGAACGTGTTTGCATTTGTCTTGGCTAAGAAGGACCCAAGGGACCCTTAGAATAAGTGGCTTTTGGTAGTTATTTGGGACATGTTTTCTTCGGTGCCACTCCCCTTGCGTTTTGATGGCGTCACGTGAAGGGTGTCATTTGGCCTGGCGTGTTTGACTCAAATAATTTCGAGCAAACTGCAGTTCTTCAGGTGGGAAAACTTGGGCGACAATGAGCGAGAGCTGTAGGTCTCACTAGTGTTCAGCAGAGAGTTGATCCTGCCTAGAACTGCCACCGTGGCAGCCTTCAGGAGAGCTCTAGCCCTGGGAAAATGCTCCAAGGGGAGGCATTTTCCTTTTTTCCCTGGTTCCTTCAGCAGGCAAACTCGTACAGACAAGGAAAGCCCAAACTTTCCTCAAACAAAATTGTACTCAGAGAATGATTTGGCAGGTGAGTAAACCCTCGCTCATATCCTAATCTGTAAGGGCCAGCTTTGCTGAGAGTTGTGTATTCCCAGATAGAAGACTCCTCACCTCGTGAGGAGCTGTGAATCAATGCTTATTTCTTTAGCAGATTCCATTCCCATAGGGATTCAAGTTCCTCACCTTGTGAATGAGGGGAAGAGGGCAGCTAGAAGGGTATCAGTCCACAAGCAGTACTGTACTGTTGACTTTAGTTAATCTCATCAGCATCAGACTCATCTGAAGTGAGGGTGAACAGGCGCACCGGGCAGCGGCACGGCTGCCCAGGACAGACAGATGCTGGCCCTACAGAGGCTGCCACAGACACAACACACGCTGAGCTGGGCTGGGTTTTGGCCACACGTGCAGCAGCTGAATTTGCTTTTCACCTACTGTTCGTACTGGCTCAGCAGCACCTCCCGGATCCCTACCATCAGCTCACCTTAACCGGGTCTGTGTTTCCGCTGATGTGGTGCACGGGCGATTCAGCAGGGCTTTGCGGCTCTCCGGGTTCCAGACAAACACAAACGTCCTGTTGGTCTGCTCCCATCCTGCCCCTGCTGCATGAAAGCACCTGCTGCGCTTAGTGTGGTGTCGAACAACCAGCACTCGCCCGTTCTCCTCCAGTCTTAATACCTCAGAAACACTTTTGCACTTCAGGGTTAGGTCTGATGACAGGTGACTCGTGATTGTTTAATAAAACTGTTGGAAACCTTTCAGAACGGGTGCTTTGTCTGAAGTCTTTTCCTTGCCCCCTCGGACTTTACAGCACTTTTGTGTCTCTTCAGAGACTTTGTTCTGCAAAGCTGAAACCGGGAGGTGCTTTAGAGTCCGCTTGGTGAGACATTTCGATGTGTGAGATAAATGAGTGTAAGTACAGCAGCATTGGCCTTCAAAGAGGATCACAGACTCGGGGGATAAATGAATTCAGATAATCTGGTTTCATTTGCTCATAAAGAAGGACGCAGAGATGATATTAATGCAGTCGCTACTTTGTGAGCAGCAGCTTTATCCAGAAGCTTCCAGTGATGGAGAAAGCCGCTGCCACCAGGTCTTCCCACAGTTAGTTTCTTTCTTTAGTACTTGAAAGAAGCCTGTTCCTGAAGCGAATGTGCCCAGTTCACCTTGCTAGCCATTAGAAACTGTTGTACCTTCATCTGTTAGATGGACAGAGACCCTTTTTCTAGCACAAAATCTCTCCTCATGCGGTGAAGACCAAATAAAATACAGCGGATGGAAACAGAAGCTGTTGATATAATATCACAGTCATCCTTTCCTGGATTCTGTATTCTGGAAACAGAGCTTGCTCCTTGTTTATAGGGAAAACTACTTGACAGGAGTCGATAAAGACTCCTTGACCAGAGCCAAGAGGGTTGGGCAGCCTGTTGGAGAATTGTTAGTCAGCAATGTGATATGCACCGTGTTTTTCTTACATCAGAACTTCTGGAGAGCTCTGGTTTTGCGAAGAGCCAGGTAAGACTATTTCCTTTACCTTTCTTCCTCGTGTGAAAATTGTTGTGCACCAAGGGCTGATCCTACAGCGGTTAAGGGAGCGAACAGAACTCCCACAGCCACCTGCAGGAGTCACCACTGCTGTGGACTGACTGTATTTGTCTCCATCAGGGATTAAAGGAGACAAAGGAGTCCTTGGTAGAACAACACGGAGAGCCTAGGTGGAAGATGAGCGACTAAACCCAGGCTTACTCCTTTGACAGGAGAACGCTTTATGAAAGGGTTTTAAGGGAGGTAAGACTTGAGCCAGGCTGCCCAAATGTTTGTAGCAGGAGGATGGGTGACTGACAGGGTTTGCTGAAACCTCCCCGTCGTGGTTTGTTTGAAGGAAGTCACGGGTTTTTAGGAGCACACAGGGGCCAGGACCCAAGACCTCACAAGCTTCAAGAGCCAGAGGTTGGGTGAATGTGCACCAAGGTTGCACCCTGATTTCTGAAGGGCAGGGCAGGATGATAGCTGAGAGGGAAGAGGAAATGGGTTTGAAACTCAAATGACAGCGGGGAACAGGGACTTGTGGCTGTGAACGTACCGAGTTGTCAATGGAACGGGAACTCTGGCCAGACCCCATCTACTGGGGGTCTCACAGGTGCTGAGTGGAACCGCATTACTGAGAGTGTAGAGGTGCTGCTAGTAAGGTAATTTCTTGTCGAGGCACCTGCTCCCTGCGTTTAAACAGTCTTTTTCAATGACCCTTCTCGGGATCATGACCCTGACAGGAAAGAAACTGACTCGGACTTCAAGCTTGGGGCTAAATCCAGTAGAATTTCACAGGTCTGTGAAGAGATGAAAAGTTCCTGCCTTCCTGTCTTTGGAAGAAACAAACAGCGTATTGCACTGGAGCTGTGCACACCAGTGCCTGGGAGAAGTGTAGCAGGTATTTGATGAACAGACCTTGGCGAGGGAACCTGGGAGTAAATCACATTTCCACTTGGTTCAGCAAGCCCTGCTTCTCAGTGCTGCTGACTCTCTGGCTCCAAAGGAATGGCAGAAGCAGCAGCCTTGCCCTGTTAAGCTACTCCTCTCTTCATCTGGAGGAGACACAAGCAGGAGGAATTTTCTAAGAAGGGAATTTTTCAAGTGTGGCAACGTGGCCCTTCCTTAGGGGTAAAACCCAGGGCGGCTGACCCAAGCTGGCTCAGAGGTGTATCCCAGACCACCATCCTCCTTATAAACAGGGAAGGTTGCTGAGGGCAGAGGCTCCTTCTGCTGTCAAGGAGGAATGGTCCTGCCCCTTCTTGGAGGAGCTTGCTTACTGTTCCACAGCTGAGGTCTGCTTTCCCGTGTACTGTGATGGCTGTGTGTTCACTGGGCTGAGCAAAGGTGAGTGTGCTTTCTATGGGTGTTGATAGGCTGTGTCATTAGATCTGGTTTCGCTCCAACCCACCGGTCTTCTCTCTTTTCCTGGTTCCCCATTCCTAGCTGGGCAGGGGGCACCAGGTGGCAGTAACTGCTGCAGATCATCCTAGAGTAGAGGTTAATATAGGCAGCAGTTGAGCACTCATGGTCAGGTGGACGGGCTGTTTGATACGCTGGTAGTTTCAGGATTGGGGCACTTGGCCATGATGTCCCTTCTGAGAGGGGGTGATTGCCTTTCAGGTACTCACTGGTTAATTAACTCTCTTAGGAAGCCACATCCTTGAGATAATGAGGTTGAAAATGTAAGGCAGAAAAATTGCTGAAGTGACTTCCCTCCCGAAGCAGGTGGGCAAGCTGAGGAGTGCTGTGGGTCAGCCAGCCAGCCTCCGGCTGCTGACATTACTCCTCTTACATCATCTGCTTTTGGCCCTCATGCTGCAGCGTGAGGAGTACTTTGCACTACAGTGGGATCCACCGCAGCCCTTGTGGCCAAGAGGTACCAGTTAGCAACGGCTCCACCATTGCATCAGTTCCCTTGCCACCCACTGCTGCAAGGGACAATTTTCAGTGCTCCAAAGCACCGGGAAGGTGGCCGTGCCTGAGTGACCCCGTGTTCCCTGCTTGCTCCCTGAAGTCCTGCTTAGACTCCTGCTTTCTGCAGGGCATCTATCAAACTGGCTAGCATTGGCTTTAAAACCCCTTTCTTCAGCTCACCATCAGCCTTTCCCCTGCACTGGAGAAGGAACTGGGAGGGTGTTTTGCTCCTGCCAGCTGTGACTGCTGTTTCTCATCAAGCTGGAGAGGCTGACCGCTGTTCGGAGCGGGTGAGGCAGTATCTGCTCGTGTGACTGTTTTCTCTAGGGTGCTTTAATCCCTTCTCTCCCGACCCACGCTGAGGTCTGTTTCTATTCAGTCGGTGGTGTTATTTCTAGCCGGTGGTAACGTCTGCCTGTGTAGCAGCTGCATTCCAAATCCTCCTGGATGTGGCGATCCTGCTCTAGCAGTGGGGTTTGAACTGGGTGATTTTCAGAGGTCTCGTCCAACCCTCACCATCCTGTGGCTCTGTGACCTATGAGGCACCAGCATGCCTGTTCTTGGCCAGGTACACTCCGGGATAGTTAGTGCATGATGTAGGCTCCGTGGTATAAGCTGGGAAGGACTGTGTCATCCTATGGAAATCTGTTTGCCTGCAACAAGATCTCCACTGTGCTGAGTGAGAACTTAAGCCCTTGCCTGCTTTCCTCTTGGGAAGATCAATTCTGCAGCAGGAATGGGCTTTTCGCTTCACTGGCTCTTTGTTCTCAGCGCAGTCAGGTGGGAGAAGGCGAAGACAAGTGGCTGACGCGTCAGAGGACTCTGCTACAGCTCCCTAGCTGTAACTGTTTAGGCTGGAGAAGACTGAGAGGCTGCCTTATTGCTGTCTACAGGTGTCTGAATGAGGAGTGTTTTCAGTTGTGCTGAGTGACAGGGTAAGGGACAATGGGCACAAGCTGCAGTACAGGAGGTTTCTCTTAGCTATGTGGACAGATGTCCTTCCTATGCAGGTGACAAAGCTCTGGAGTAGGCTGCCCAGAGAGACTGTGGAGGCTCCTTCTCTGCAGATATCCAAAACCTGCCTGGATGCAGCGCTGTGTAATGTGTTCTGGACAGTCCTGAGTTAGCAGGGAGCTGCACTGAATGATCTTCAGGGGGCCCTTCCATCTCTGCCAATTCTGTGCCTGTAATTGAAGTCATGCTCCGTGCCTTCATTCTTCTTGAATCCTGTCTACTTGAGCCAAAGCTCAAAGGATTAATCCTTGGCATCGTTTCCATGTCAGCCTTCCAGCACTGTGGTGCTCTGACAGCTTTATGCTCTTGCCTGCTACTTTACAGCCACTTGGCACTGTAGCCTCTATTTTGGGGGGCTACTTGCTTTTTCTTGTTTCTGACATCAACCTGCCTTGACTGCAGCTCTTCTGATTCTGTGCAGCCAGCCTGACTTATCCCTGAAGTGTGACTGCCTGGGAGCCTTGTGCCAGCACTGCCCCTGCTGTGCTCCTGCTTCTGAGTGCCAGCGATCTCGCTCTGGGTTGCGGGTGCTTAAGTCAAGGGTATCTTAGTGCCTTCTCAGTCCTGATATCGAGCACACAGGACCCCTGGTTGCAGTAATGAAAATCTAGAGCTCCAGGCTAGAAAATGAGCTTGTGTTCTGGTCAGTGTCAAAGGACCTGCTCCTCTGGGTAAGGCTTAGGCTAACACATCCTATCTCTTGGTGTATTAGGCGTGCTCTTCTGCTGCGTACGGGAGAGAGGAAAGGCTAACACCAAGCAGAAGACAAGAAATGCTAACACCAAGTGGGAGCAGAAACTTTTAACTGCAGCAAAACCTTATGCTGTTTTCTTTTTAACCTATCTCCTAATTAAAAATTAACCATCGTGTGTGCTCCAGTAGCTAATGTGGTCTGTTCTGTAGGGGGGAAACAATATGGGTCTGCAGAGACCTGTTCACAGATTCCTAGGATGGTTCAGGTTAGAAGGGACCTTAAAGATCATCCAGTTCCAACCCCCCTGCTATGAACAGGGACACCCCCCACCAGATCAGGGTGCTAAAGGCCCCATCCAATCTGGCCTTGAACACTGCCAGGGAGGGGAAATCCACAACCCCTCTGGGCAACCTGGTCCAGGGTGTCAGCACCCTCATCATGAAGAGCTTCCTCCTGACTTCCAGTCTCAACCTCCCCTCTTCCAGCTGGAAACCATTCCCCCTGCTCCTACCACTCCCAGCCCTTGGAAACAGCCCCTCCCCAGCTTTCCTGGAGCCCTCTTCAGGGACTGGAAGGCTGCTCTAAGTTCTCCCCAGAGTCTCCTCTTCTCCAGGCTGAACAGCCCCAGCTCTCTCAGCCTGTCCCTGTAGGAGAGGTGCTCCAGCCCTTCACTCATCCTCATGGCACTCCCTGGACATGTTCCCACAGCTCAATGTCCTTCCTGTGCTGGGGTCTCCAGAACTGGTTGCAGTGCTCCAGGTAGGTGACTCTGGTTGTTCTTCCCTTGTCCACTTGTGCTGTAAGGCTGTCATGAAAGGCCACCAGATCAGGCAGGCAGGGTTCCCCTCTGATGAAGCCCTGTCGGTTACCAGTCACCTCTTCATTTTCCGGATGCCTCAGCAGGGTCTTTAGGAGGATCTGCTCCGTGATCTTTGCCAGTTCCCTGAGGACCTGTGGGTGGATTCCATCAGGCCCCATGGACTTGTGCATGTTTAGGTTCTTCAGATGGTCTCAAACCTGATCTGCACTGCAAGTGGTTGCATCATCCTTCACCCTGTCTCTGTCTTTGCCTACTGGGACTTGAGTGAGGCGGCTAGAGCCACTGAAGGCTGGGACAAAGGGGTCATTAAGTACCTCAGCCTTCTCCACATTGCTCCTGACTTGTTCATATCGCCAGCTGTCCTCTGCAAAGCCAAGAGCAGTCTTTCTCAGGACAGGAATGTTGTTCTCTTTGTGAGATTACGAGAGGTGAAGGGGTGGAGAACAAAAAGTTTCAGTGTGATCACAGGGACTGGAACTGAGGGCATTGTTCAGTGAACAAAACATATCTCGGGGACACTTGACTCAAGCCAACAAAATCTCCAAGCATTAAATGATGCATGAGGAACTCAGAAGTGTTATTTGAAGAAAGCTATCTTACCGGTTACCTTCCTTCTACTTCTTACAGCAATTATCTGCCAGCAGATACCCAGAAGCCAGTCCTGTTCTTGTGAGGAGCCACTGCTGTTTCAGGAAATTGCTTCTCTCTGTTGTTTTTTCCCCTTCTGGAGAGTTGCCTTTTATTAGCCAAGACCTAGCGGTGAGTGATCCTGGGACGGCAGGGGTGGCATTTCAATACTGGGGAGCTGCAGTGACCTACTTCTTGTAGCAGCTCGATAAGAGGCACCACAATGGGCTCTGCTCCTGAGCAGCTGTATCTTTCAAAAGCATTAGCTTGGTGGGAATTTTAATCTCATCTCTGCCCTTTGTAGCTCACTAAACGTGTGAAACGATAAAGATTTCCCAGCGAGCGAGCTGGCAAAATTGTATTTGAAATGAGGTAAACGGTGCAGAAGGGGGGTCCTGACTGAGCGTCACAGGGGGAGAGCAGCGAGCTAGCTTTCATTAGGAGCTGATTGTAAAGCTGGTGCTGTGTGCCTGGGACTTGGCTGTGCTCAGGTTACTCGCCTGCATCTGATTTGGAAAAGTTCCTTACACATTTCCTTGGCTACTGGGGCTAATCCTCCCGCCCTGCCTTCCCTGCTCCTCCCTGCATTCCCTTCCATCCTCACACCCTTCTCTTCCTCCTCCTTCTCTCTTAATCATGATGCCTTCCCTGCTTCTTCAAAGCCAGAGCGAGGATGTCTCTCCACATCTTTCCCGGTGACTTTAGATCATGTCTTTATTTTGAGAAGAAAACTCTGCCCAAGATAAGGAACTAACGGATTCATTTACGGGGAAAGCAGGAAAGGAAACCCTAGGTCTATGGAAAACTTGACTTCCCGAACTCCTTCATTTTCTCTGGCTCTTCCCAGAGTTAATGTTTAGTAGCTGAACATACCCAGGGTGTCTGTGTCCATCACTTGCTGCCGCCTAACGAGTACACCAAGTGATTGTCTGCTCTTGCAAGCAGCAGGAACTGCTGAGGTGTCTCAAGGGTGACTCCTCCATGAAAATACAACGGCAGCTCACCGGGCAACGATTTCATGGAAACAGGCGGCTACGGGTGGGCTAGGAGAGCGCTGATCTGTTTCACACAGCCTCTCCTCAAAGCAGACCCCCAAAACCACCCCCCCAAAGACAGATCCTTCTGTTTGTGCTCCTTCATTTGAGTAGAGGGGGGGAATCAATCTGGTGCTAAAGCTTTGGTGTTTACAAAGCCACTGAGCACCAACCCAAGTTAACTAATGGGAAAGCTGTTTTTCCGCTGGAGGCTGCGTCATTACCCTGGGAATTAGACAAACGAGGTCCTAATGCATTTTAATAACAACAGTATATTTCTCCCTTCGTTCTAAAACCCCGTGGTCCTTCATATTTTGTGCTGTTTGGCTACCGGCTACGCAGAGCTCGGCTGTAATTGCTCACCTCATAGCTCCTCCTGACACTTCCAGCTAGAGCAGATTGCGTTCTAAGAGCGCAGATGCATTCTGAGCGCATGAAATATTGTGCAGCTATTGTAGACTCTGCTCGGGAGGGATGAAGCTAATTCCGGATGGTTTTTCACCCGCTGAGTGTTGTGCATTTTACGCGTGTGATCCGCATCGTTCCGCTCTGCATTGCCCCCTTAGAAATGAGTCGTTTGAGCAGTAATGACAACACCTAGAAATAGCACTTCTCTGCTTAACAGCTCTGCTCCTCACCGTGCTGAGCCGTACTTACTTCCCTTTGCCAGTAAAACTCAGTGTTGTGACTTTTATTTCTTTTACTTGCAGATAAATTGCAGGGGAAAAAAACCCCACACACTGAGCAGTGGTTAACAAGACCAAGGCTGAGGGAAACCCGTGAGTCCTGCGCCCAGCCCTGCTTCGTGCGGGAACGGAGCCTGCAGAGCCTGAGAACACGGCACCCTTTCCTCCCTCAAGGACTCGCTGAACCACCTTTCGTCTGCAAGATTCACTGTGCTGTTGGGGTGAAGAGGGAACATCCCTGGCAGCGAGTATGAAAGGGAGAGATTCAAATGGTGTGAGGCTTTTACCATCAGCGCCCTGCAGCCAGGAGGAGCGGCTGCTGAAGACACTGAAAGAGCTTGTTGCTGCATCCCGGAGCGGTGACCTGGGACTTGATTCCCTGCTTTTCCTCCGTTTTCTCCCTCCTTTCTCCTCTTGTGCCCCTCTCCTCACTGGTTTTCTCTCTCTCACCGAGAATGTGTGAAGATGGAGAAGCCAAGATCACCTATCACTAACACCTCACCCCACCACCAAGAAGATGGCCAGAGATTTGTGGAGCTGAGGAGTGAGGCAGGGCTGGGAGAGCCAAAGCCTGCAGTCTGGAGAAGTGGTCTGACCTCCAAACTCTCTTGTCCCCCTTTCCCTGCTTCCTCTCCTCTATCCTCTGATTGGGCCTTTAGTGATTTCTGTGCCCTCTGTGCAGTACTGGGTACTTCGGGTGACTCTCTGTGCTGCTGGGCGTTTGGCATCTGATAGTGGCAGTCAGCTCTGACTTTCACTCCATAGGTCCACACGAGTCTCCTTAATTCAACCCCGAGTGCTTCCATGAACACGAGTCACTCCCTTTCCTTGGCACGGGCACACGGGAGCACGTCATGGTTTGTTTAAGAAGGTTTCACATGCAAAGCAGGGCAAGACCTGGATCAGTTTAACCTACAATGTTCAGGAAAACTTCACTGTCATTCCCTTTAGCGAGGGCAAACCGCTGCAGCTCCCCAGAGCTGCCTGAACCTGCCTCTTGAGAAGTCGGAAGGGGTGGTCTGGAAGCCATCCCAGCACAGAGCATGCTAAATAAACTCTGCCTAAGGACTCCTCGCCCAGACGCCGTTGCACAGCAAAGCGCCTAAACAGCTCCCAGAGCACAGCACTGAGCCACAGCCTGGAAGCCCAGGCAAAGCCACCTCTGAGGGCTCTGCAGCTGCTGGGTGATGCCATCCAGTTCCTCTGGAGTCTGTACTTCTGGCTTTATGAATGCCTTGGTGATCTCTGTTACGAAGATGCCTGTGTCAGAGCAAAGTATGGTTACCATTGCGGTGATAATAGCAGGTGAAATCAGACGTGGCTTGGAAGATTGAATTCCTGCTGTACGATGCCACCGTCAGGGCTGCACATCACACCGTACCCGCGTTTGCCTGTTGGAAGCTGTACGTCATCTGCGGCTCCACAGCTGGCTTTCGGCTCTTTTTCCGCTCCCCCTAATAATTGGCAAAGGATGGGCTGTGATTACCTGGCCGTTTACAGTCCCTGAGAGCATCCCATTGATAACATTACCATACAAAGCTAACTCGATTGCCCTCTGGGTGTAAACGTTTGGATGCTGTCAATGCCAGCTCCGCTCCCTCCTGTGCCACCAGGAGCGCAGTGCAGAACACTGAAAGGAGAGCAGAAGTTGGTCACGGACGGCTGCATCCACTCTGTGTGAAGAAGAAAGAGCTTCAAGGCTGCTGTGGCTCCTTGGGAGTATTAGACAACATAATTTGCACTCAGTTATTTGCATGTGTGGTAGGGTAATTTGGCACGGCTCCTTTGGTTGGTGTTTCACAGGAAGCAGGGACTGTAATTTTTCTAGCTGGGATGCTAAAAATTGCCAAGTCTAGCCCCGAAAAAAGCCCTTTTGTAAGAGCATCCGTAACCGTGTCGCTGCAGAGTTTGTCCCGGAAGAGCCTTCAGTGGTGCTGTTCCCAGTCTGCCTTTCCATATACCCGTCAACAGCTTGGCACTCAGCGTGGTTGGAGAGCTTTCCAGAAACCAAGCCATGGTCTGTCTGGGGATGTTCTTTTCCTAGTGCTTATTCCTGTCTTCTTACTTGGCCTGTTGCGCACGTGCTGCCTCGGCCAAGCTGGACGCACTGTTAGGCGTGCCATCGGCGTCTACATCTGCTTGCAAGGGCTGTCTCCAGCTCGTCAGGCAGCTACTGCTTTCTGCCTCACGGTGCTCTTTCATCCCCTCTGCTGATCTCTGCCACAACTGTTGCCCCTGCCCTCAAACATTATGGGGCATCTTCTGCTCGATGTCCTTTGGGCAACAGCTTGCTCAGACCAAGCAGCAGCGTGCTGGGTGCTGCCCTGCTGGGGCTGTGGGTCTGACCCAGCGGGCAATCCAGGTGGGGAAAGCCCCCCTTGATTTTGGATGGAGACCGCAGTGAAGAACCGGGGTGTAATACCGGTACCTAACTTCCAGCAGTGCAAGGTGAGCAGCCAGTAGCACAGTGCAAAGATGGACCAGACGAAAGCTGAGGGCCGTCACAGCCATAACCTAGAGGCCAAATCAGTGAGCTCACAATCCTTGAAAACCAGAGTCATTGGTGTAGCCCAAGATAGTTGAAGGCTTTTTGTCAGGGTGAGAGGAGCGGGACTGGTGATGGTGGGCTGGGAACCGTGTAGCAGATGAGGGATCCTATGGGCTGAGACAAGAGCTGGGGAGGGCTATGGGGAAGGCTGGGTTGCTGGGGAGTTTCGTGGGGTCTGGAGGGTTTTGGCCACTGACTGACAGTATGAGGACATTTGGCTTCATTGCAGCGTGGTGAGAGCCAAGGGAGGAGGTGCTGGCAAAGCTGGTGGGATCTCAGGAGTTCGGAGAGGATGGTTTCTGGTGGTCAGCGTGGGTTCTCCCTGCTCCGGAAGGTAATCTCCACTCCTGCCCTGACTGTGGGAGGAAAAAGCTGCTCCTGGAAAGGCAGGTGGGCAGGGCTATACCAGAGGCTGCAGAGCACCTGAAAACAAGGTATTTTGCTCCTGTGGCGTTGGCAAGAGTCACCGCGCGACAGGCTGCGCAGATGAGGCGTGAAAAGAGCCTGCTTGCAGCAGAGGACCCGTGCTTTCCTCATCTCCTCTCTCCCCATCTGAAGCAGTTGCACGCTGTGACACCTTGTCTCTCCATGCTGACATCTTGTCAGCACCCCAGGGCTGGGGGCTCTTATTTTGGTCTTCTTTCTCCATCTGTTCTCTCTGTTCTTGTCAAGAATTTGTGTGCTATTTCTCCTTCTCTTTGCTTCTTGCTTGCTTACCAGCACCCTCCTTTTTGGGCATGATCCCAGGGGTTTCCTCCAACCCCAGAAACCCCTCGAGCTGCTGTGGCCCTACTGGCCCCTTCTCCTTCAGCTCTTTTCTTTCGTGTTGCCTGCCCATTACCAGCGCTTGCTTCCTATGCTGCAGCCAGGATGGGGAGGGTGAGGGGTGAGGTGACTTAAACCTGTGTAAGGAGCATCTCCGCAATGCAAGTCCAGAGCAGGATCAGAAGCTGCTCAGTCCTCTTCTTTCCCTCAGAGCCCCTGGGCTGCAGTGAGAGCAGTAGAGGTGCCCTGGCTCTACAGCCAGACCCCTAACATGACTTCCAGCTGACAGTCAAACAGGCTCTTCCTTGTTCCACCACGGAGAAGTGGTGCCCAGGAATGAAGCTGAAGAAGTTTCTCAGGGCATGGGAACGATGTGCCTGCTACAGGAGGTGCTGTTGGGGTGCCCCACAGTCCTCCCTAAGAAGCCGCGTGTTAATGTGAAGCAGACTGCCGGCCCTGCCTGAGGTGAGACCACACGGATGCTATCAGCCTGTTTTTCTTCTCTCTTGCAGTGTGTTCAGCCTCCTCCAGGCTTTCTGCGGAAAGCAGATAAGGTTTTCATCTGTTATCAAAGGCCAGCAATGCAGATTTCCATGGCTGAGCGAGGCAGCAGGCGGATATCCTTTTCATCAGCAAGACGGGTAATTCAGAGTTCCCTCTCCTCTCTGCTTTCCCCCAGAACAGCTCGGTTCATTTCTGTGCCTCTTGCTGACCTCGCATGCTAACTTTTTCAAGAGCCCGCTAGGAGAGAGCATCTCTAGGAGCAGAAATGCCTTTCTGTTATAGCTGGACACGTGCATTGGCATCTGAAACACATTTTAGAAACAGGCTTCATGAATGAGTGAAGTGAAAATCCTTTGAGATTTGGAAGGAGAAGAAAAATCTGGAAAAGAAGAAACCTGAAATGGAAGAGGAAGGGGGGAAGAGAAAGGGGACACCCCCGTCTTCCCTAATTAAGAAATGACAGCGATTGCGGAGGCTGCGCCTTCAGCTCATTCCTGAGGATGCGCTGCCACCTGTCAGCCTTCGAGCAAAACGCATTAGGAGAAAGGGTTGATGTAATTCACAGTCTCACAGTCATGCTGAGGCTGGGAAAGACCTTAAAGATCATCCAGTCTAACCTAAATCCAACCCAGTGACCCTAACATCTGACATCTAGATTCCTAACTGTGCTGGTCTTGAGCTGCCTGCATCTCCCCGTGCCCTACGTACCCGCTTAGGAAGTAAATCCATACCAGGGGTTCACGAACCTGTTTAGACCTCTGTGTTGTGCACTGTGCAAAGGAGCAGAATACCTTTGTGAGGTGAAGACCCCTGACCTCACGGTGCAGGGGCTGTAGCAGGGAGAGCAGAGCTGGGGGTCCCCAGAGCCCCACTTGACTGAGGGCCTTCAGCAATGTAGGAGGAAAGGCTCAAGTAAGAGAGGTGTTGAAGGGAGCTGATTTTCTCCCCTAGAAGAGATTAAGACTGCTGTATATCAAAGGATGATTAAAGGGAAGCAAGAGGCGTGGGTTGCTGAATCTTGAAGGTGACAAATAATGGAAGAAAAAGAAATACTGATTTAGGGCGGATGCCCAGGAGTAATGGGATGGAATTTCAAAGGGAAACATGAGTGCTGTGTGTTAGGAAATGTTTCCTCAAGCTGAGATCTATCAAGCTGTGAATAATGCCCGAGGGGAAGCTCCTTCCCTTGCAGGCATTTTTAAACTGTACTAGAATAAATGCTATGAAATTTTTATCGAGTGAAGCCTTGCAGCGGTAAGGGAATGAACCGGATAATTTGAAAGGGTCTAATCTGGATGGATTTTATTCACCATTGTCCTTGATTATGCAACGTGTGTAAGCTGTTTGCACATCAAGCAGTAGACTACTAGTACTGTGTGTGTGTGTGTGTATGCCTAGGTGTTATATACATAAGGGTTGTGCAACCCCCGTTAAAGGGTGGGTGGAGTACAGCTCCTCCTCAAACCTGTTGCAAGCAGCAATGTAAACAGCATCTTGAATCCCTCAGTCTCGGGTTCAGCACTGTAGGACGTCGTTTGTGCTTTGTTCAGGGATCCATTATACACAAATACTTCTGTCGTTTGAGGCCATACATCACCTTAGAAACTTACTGAGTCAAGAGCAGTTGAGTAAGTTATCACCTCCTAAGTGTCATTGTCTTCTCTTGGTGGAGTTGTGTGGGCTGTAAAAATTCAGAATTGCCTCTGGAAACTAAACAAACCTTCCATGTCTGTGACATTCTGAATGCTCCTCTCTGGTTTGGGATGGAGATCAAAATAACTCTCCTGTGCTCATGACTGACTGACTACCTGTCGAGTTTATTCTCAGCAGAACCCTTCTGACAAATAGCAAACCATTACAGAAATGATCACTTTCTTGAGAGTTTGAGTGCCTTTTTGCATACCAAGGCTGAAATGAGGGAAAGAGATGGAAGCACACAGGTGGGAAAGCATGCTGAGAGCACAATCAAACCCCAAACCAGCTGGTACCCCTTGGTTAACAGAATTCACTCCGAAACACTGGCTCTAAAGTGCTCATCTTCTTCTTCTCTTTTTCTTTTCTTGTCTTATGCCCCTCTCACCTCTGTCAAAATTTATCCAAGGTCACATAGCAGCCATTCAATAATGAATCCCATAAAGGCACTGCACCAGTTGTGTGTGCAGCTCATTTCTATACTGGGAGTTCAGCTTCCTTCTTTCCATGTGAGACTGACTCTATTTGTTTTACTTCTTTCTGGGCATCGTTTCAGAACAAGTTGCACTTACAGGTACCAAAAGCCTTAGTCTAGGAAGGCAGTCACCTTATGCTTGAGACTAGGTATGTACCAAGCTCTGTTGCCTGCAAAGTACTGGGGACATGGCAGGTTTCTAAAGAGCAGTGCTTCTCTGTCACTGAGTCTTGGGAACTGTGACTGTGGACTTATTCTTAGGAAATGTGATGTTCCCTCTGCACCCAATATAAAAAGAAATAGTTGTTGCCTGCATAATGTTGCCTGGGGCTACATCATGATGGAGACAAAAGTTAGCCAACTGAAGATGAGAAAGTGTTTGCACTAAGAAGTTGCTTTGTCTCTGGTAAAACTAGCAAAGAATTTGATGTCTTAGCTCTCAGACCTCTGGCTGCGACAGCTGATGAGTAGGAGTAGGGTTGTGACCGTCGTTTCCACCAGAAGCTCTCTTGAGTTTGTTTTATCTTAGGCACAGAAAAACCATGGAGACCTCATGCATCTTGTTGAGTCCCCACTGCGGGCAGGCTGAGAGTCATCTGTGAAAGGCAGAAGAGAACCAGTCCCCCGGTTTCAGTGTGTGGAAGCTTAGACTTCACCTTGCAGTTCAGACACAGCCAGCGTTTGATCTAGAGGACAGTTTAAGTGTTCAGCAATGAAAATGTGGTGGTCTGAGCTGCTGGACTGTCTGGAGCGTCGTGGCAGAGAGCAGGAAAAATTATGCTGGGCCTGAGCAGCAATCCTGGGTGATGGGTCTATAAATCTGTTTTGAGAATGGAGCAGCTGGAAAATGAGGGGTTCCCTGCTG
This sequence comes from Upupa epops, assembly GCA_013397515.1. NCBI lineage: Eukaryota > Metazoa > Chordata > Aves > Bucerotiformes > Upupidae > Upupa > Upupa epops. Next base: position 255,220 of record VZRI01008977.1, read on the forward strand.
CAAAATCAATTTCCATTAGCCTCCCTTCAGCATAGAAGGGCTGTATGAGGAGTGGTTTGGCACAGGAGGCTGAAGTTAGTGCCTTGTGGATACAGAGCAAAGGTTTTGTGAGGTGGGTGTGGAGAAGAACTTGGGTGAAAAGCGAAGCAGCTGTAGGGTCGGATGATACACCAGAAAAATTCACATGGACGGGTTTGTCTCCGTTATTTTGTCTTCTGGGCAGAGAACGCTCTGAATTGGGACAATGAATGATGAGTACTTTATAGAGTACTTCCTAGGACTCCCTTCTGACTTGATTACATCAGTGTTAACTTGTGTAGGATACTGGTTCATCTGCAGTCTCTGTAGGATGGGAACAAAAAGGAATACCCATCCCATCAATCCCTTTTAACATAACACAGAGATGGGATGGACTAGGTTTTGGTCCTTAACAAACCATTCATAGCGGCTTCCTTGTTTATATTGGCTAACAATCCCTATTGTTTCCCTCCTACAAGAATAAATTAAGCTAAATGAGCCTTTATGAAAGTCCTATTTAACAGGGGTTTTGTTGAGAGTTTCCCCACCAGCGCTGTAAAGTTGTTTACACTTTCAGGTTCTTCCAGCATCTATTGTGTTTGCCTGAATGTAGAGATGAAAAGGAAAGCCTCGTTCTCTTTGATCGGCCCTCTGGGACTAATTACGCTCATTTGACTAGACCAGCAGTTAGATCTGAATTACAGTCATGAATAAGTGAGATCTTCATTAAAGTCATGTTTGGGTGCAAAAGGTGGTGTCACACTCGCAAAAGAGCTGCTTTATAACATGCAGAAATTAGTGTTAACAATAATTTGTGCACGAGATTTGGCTTTCAATTTGTTCTTCCTGGTGGTCTCTCCGGCAAGGTCCCCGTGTGACAGTTCATTCTGCTCCCGTTTCCATATTCAAACGCTCCAACAGAAATAGAAGGTAAAACACTGCTAAATCAAACGAACACAATGACTCATTCAATTCCCTTCAATAGCCAAGGGGGTTTATAATTGCTAAAGCCTTATCAGGCGTTTGACAGTGTTCACTCATATCTGGACCATGTGGAGAAGCCAGCACTACTAGAGTTTAATATAATTGCTTCCTTTCAAACGCTACCAGCGTTTCTCAGGAGGACAATAAGGTGTCACAGCTTTTCCAGCTCTAGTCTGGGCTGATCTCGTCCGTGAACGCACCGATGACCCATGAGCATGCACTGTAATGCTGCAGCACGCTCAGGCGTCCTTGCTGTTGGGTGACAGCCCGGGCTTTGCTCTGCACGAGGGGATGAGGCCTCTCAGGGAAACATCTACTCCACGTGCTGGGATAAAGGGCAGACAGATGGTGTCAGCCCAGTGGATGGTACATGGCTGAGAAATCAATGTGGAAACCCCACCTCGGGAACAGGCAGTCTCTGAGGAATAACCAAAGGGCTCTAGAAAAGCATCAGCTGTGGCTCCTAAGCGCTCTGACCAGACGCAAAGGGACTGCTCTCCAGAAGCAGCAGGAAAGAGGAAAGGGGAAGCTCCAGACTGGCTGTGCAGGCTCCTCAGAGTTACAAATTCAGCTTGGAATTCCAAGGTGGTTGATCACAGGTCTCCATGGTAACTCCCCACTCACCCAAATTCAAGCCACAGCAGATGTTAAGGGTCTTGGGAAAGCAGCAGGAAAAATTAGCAGATTAATCAGATCGGTTGGAATGAAAAATAGATTTCCTTCTTTCACCTAGATTTTTACAGGATGATTTGGACCTCTCTTTTTACCTTCTTTCTCTGAAATGAAGATAGCTTGGCAAAGGGAAAATTCACATGAAAATGCCTCTCTATTTTTGTTGTCTTTTAAACCTGTGAAACTCGCTGCTTCCAGAGACCCCTACTGAGGAGCTGAATCTGACTAGAGATTGTTCCACTCGGGTGAGATGACGGAAAATGTTTACATTCTGAGCCTTTCTGCTGCACGACTTCAACCCGTTTGAAGTACCTGGGTTTTGGAAGAAACCCTGTGAGCATGGCTGTAGGAGCCCCTGGGGGGGTCTGCAGAATGCGGTGGTGTCGGACAAGACACGGGCAGAAGGGACTTCTTATCTGATTCTGCCTAGCAATTAATCTCCCCTGTAGGAACTATTATCCAGTAAACACAGAGCGGAGCAAAGTCTGTCACTTTTGGTTCCCTTCTGCCCTAAGCATTGCTGCTTTTCCTCTAGCAGAAAGGTAATAATGGTAATGGGGAACAGGAATTATGAATACAGGTAATATTCCTGCAAGGGAATAACGCTTTGTCTGCTACCCAAATGTTTAAAGTCCCTACAGCTTAGACACTGATTGCAGGATATGGGTGCTTTAGGCAACAGTGGGGAAAGCAGCACGTCTTCCTCTGGGGCTAGGCAGCAGTGCCAGTAATTCTCCGAATCTCCATCTCCAGCTGCTTATGAATCAATCGCAGGAACTCTGTGTGCTTATTCACATCCATTTCTTCTCTCAACTCTGCCAGCATAAATGTTTTTGCAGGGTCATTGCCCCCTCCCTGGTGGGGCAGAGATGCTGGGGCTGTGCTAGAGGATGGCTAGAGATGCCAACCTTGGAACAGAGCTGTTGAATCTGAACAAGGACTGCCCAAGAAGCTGCACCTGCCTGTTGACTGTAAGCCCCAGGAAGAGCAGAAGATGCTTTGGTTGCCTTGCAGGACTTGTCGGTAGGAGTGATTTTACTTGGCCTGGAAGTTGCCTCACTAATAACAATGAGAAGTGACCAGAGTAAGAGCCAGAGGGTGTGAAAGGTCTTTCCTCTGCTTTGACAGAGCTAAAAGGGAAGTGGTCCCAGAATGGCTGATTCAGAAGAGAGCTGAAGACAAGGATGGGACAGTTGGGATAATGGTAGGGAGAAGATGAGAGATCTTCAAGGGAGGGCAGTAACATCTTAAGGGAAGCCACGTGCTATCTCACTTGTACTTGTTTGACGTAAAGGAGAGCTATGCTTATCATTTATTGGTAGGGCTGTGGATGGAGATGATAAGACCCTGAGTTTCTCCTCTAGTAACAAAGGGTTCTGTCCTCATGGTCACTGATTTTTCAAGCACAGCAGGAGCTGTTCTGATGCCCACTCAGGGGAAGCTGGCAGTCAAAAGCACAGAGGAACTGTTCTGTAGTTCTAAAATAAAATGTACTTTTAGNGGAGCTGTGTTTCTGATGCCCACTCAGGGGAAGCTGGCAGTCAAAAGCACAGAGGGACTGTGTTCTGTAGTTCTAAAATAAAATGTACTTTTAGTGTAAAAGCACAAAACCAAAGACCTGAAGATACGGCCACCACATTTTGTGTTGCCCAGAAGCCTCAAAAATGTTAATTTTAAAGTATGTGCTGTGTTTTAGGAGAAGCAAGTGGGAAATGATGGTAGATTAGCAGCATCAATCAAACATCAGCATGAGATGTGATTACCAAGAGCTTGAGCAGCTGTCGTTCCTGCTTAGAGAAGTTCCTCTGCCTCCCTAAGAGTCACGAGAGTGTTTCCTGTTAGACACAGATAATATTTATGGACTTCTGTAAAATAAATGTCTGGAGTGTTCATTAAGTACAGCAAGCACAGAAACGCTTTGGTGTCACTCTGGTGGACTGCAGTGGGTCATACACAGTAAACCCNCTTAAGTACAGAAACGCTTTGGCAGTGCCTGGTGTCACTCTGATGGACTACAGTGGGTCATACACAGTAAACCCTCAGGATCTCTGTGTGCATTGTCAATCAACATGAATTATTATTCCTAGCTGAAGAGCTACTGGACCTGTGAGAGGTCTGCACACCGTGCACCGTCAGTGCAGGTTGTAAACCCATGGGTTACTGGGCTGCTCACAGTCTAAGCAGACAGAGGAGATGAGCAAACCTATCGGACCCTTGCAGGGATGGAGCTGGATCTGATGCACTGGACGTGCTCTCCCCATGCACAGGGCCAGAGACAGACGGGTGGCTGTGAGTGGTATCTTGTCAGTAGGGCTTCCTAAGATCTCTTCCAACACGAGTTTCCAGAGCAATGTAGAGTCATTTTAACGTGCGCACAGGGAAGATGGGGAAAGAGAAAGAAATGACTTCTTCCTGGAGGAAAAGGATTAAGATTAGGATTAAAGGATTGAGAATGCTATGGATTAAAGCAGAGCCCAGTTCAAACTGGTAAAATTCACTGGGCTTTCACAATGTACAGGCTTGGGCACAGTAAAAAAGGGCCTTGAAGAGCTGGGGGTTCTTCAGTTGATGCGAAAGGGAAAGCAGGTAGCCAGGCAAATGTGCTGTCTCCATTGGCTTGTAAGTGGAACTGAAGGTTGTTAGCTTGGCAGTGTCTGAGAACAAAGCAGACTTTGTTCAGCTCTTGGCCAAGATGTTGAGAGTCACGTATGATCTCATTACGATTCTGTCATTAGATTCCATACCTCATCTGTTCCCATGGGCGCGACGAGGATACAAATGGGCTTGCTCGTTTTCTCACTGCTTTATTGGCCTGCTGATGGAAAGGGAGCAGGACAGACGTGGGTGTAGTATTCCAGAGCCAGAAAGAGATGTTTGTTGATCGTGTTACTGTATAATATCACAGCATATAAAAGCATATGGTGTTGAAAACCCCAGCCACCTAATTTCCTGGAATCAGTACTAATTAAGAAGTAAATTGGAGTGGGGAGCAGCTGAAGAATACTCAACAATTTCTGTGATCATAACTGCTTGCAGTAGAGGACAGATGAGTAAATGTTATGTTGAATTGGCAAACAGTCAAGGCTGCTGAGAAAATGGAATTAAAATTCCTCTTTTTAAAAGGAATGACGAATTCTTTGTAAAGAACTTTCAGAAGAATGATGCATTTATTGTTTGTCTTGCTATTCAGTAGGCAACAGCCTTAAATAACTCTACAATAATAGGGATGCTGGATGGGGTCCAAAATAAACCTACAATGACCAGGTGCTGTAACACAAACAGCTGTGGCTTTTGAATTCAAAAGTTGCCCTCCTTGTTCCATCTTCTAACGTCTACAGACAGTGGCCCTGCAAAGTGTCTGGATGTGTTAGATGGCAGCAGCACAGAGTAGGGAAGGACGGTTCCTGTCTCCAGTGGATGGTGGGAGAAGAAGTCTTGGTAGGGAGTGAAGTGGAAGGCCAGGGTAGGAAACAATGTGCAGGTATTGTGGGAGATGGTACCTTGAAGCATGAGCTTTCCTGGCATCACCACCTGCTGTCACTGGTGTCAAAACCATGAGGACAAGAATAAGCTACCTCGTAATATTTGTGTCTCTGCTGGGGTGAACAGCCATGGAGAGTGTACACCAGAGCAGCTCTTTAAGCTGGATCTGCAGAACTGTTGTGTTTCTTCCTCTGTTTCACATTATTTTTAGGCTGTGACTGTGAAAAAGCTAGCAGTTTGCCGGAGTCACTTTTCAAGAAAACCTGCTAACAGAGGAAGAATTTCTGCCAGTCTTTTTAACTCCCACTGGAAACTTGGTGTCTCAGGTGGCAAGAGCATGCCGTCGCTCTTAATAGAATGTTCTGCTAGGTTTGGTGACTCCTCCTTTAGATGGCATGACTTGGGCATGGCACTGCCCCCCTTATGCCTCTTTCCCCTCAATCGCTCATCCCAGTTGCTAATTTTGTGAGAAGCATTTTGCTTTCGGTGGGTCCCTGGGGCATGGTTCTACCTCTGGTGCTGCAACTGGTTTGCTGCAACTTATCGGCGAAGATGTGAAGAACTGAACAGGACCGATCACCATATTTTATCTGTTTCCTCAAACAGACCTTCCTTCGGGCTTTGCCATGCAGGGGGAAGACATTGGAAGAGGATTGCGACCCAGCCCTTTGTCCGAAGAGGGCTTGAGGAAGGAATCTGTCTTCTCAAGATGGGGTCCCTCTTGAGAAGAAAAGAGAAAGGAACAAAAAGGTGCTGGTGCAATGTCCTGCGTTGGAGGGTGGCCTCGACTGGTCCTTCGGGTTGATGCTTCAATCGAAGCACAGCAGCCAGCCCTCAGGCAGACTTTACCAGGCAAGGAAGCAACTCTTCTGAAAAGAACCCACACTCAAGAAAAAGAAAGAGACCCCAAGCACTTAAAAAGCAGAGCAGAATCTGTGTCCCAGTGCCATTACACACACGGGTTGGGTGCAGCTGCAGCATCCTAAGAGCGTGTTGCAGGGCAGTGAACCCAGGCTATCACCCTGGCTTTATAGACAAGCTCTCTCCACCCTGCTGGCCACACCGTTGAAAGAAGATGTGTTTTCTGCAGAAAAGCACAAAGAATTGCACAATACCAGAAACTCACACGTGGAATCGTGAGGTAGGATGGCACTAGAAAACTCGTCCCAGGAAAAGCAATTGTCCAGTAGTTTCAAGCATACTTTCTCATCCTCTTTCCTCTCCAGCACATTGTGTGAGGTGTCCTGTGAAGTGTAAGCAAAGTCCAGCGGCTCTGTGCTCCAAATCCTACCCTCTACGTGCTTGTTGCACGATGGGTTCGCCCTACCTATTGAACAAACCTTAGCTCCTACAGCAGGGCTTTGCAGGCAGATTTCAACATGGGCAGCATCGACACTGCTTGCAGAATAGACAGGATGAAAGAACAAGGCATTAACCAACGGGATCAGCTGAAGAGCCCACTTGCAGAAAGCAGCAGGTACATAAGAATTGTAGTTCTTTAGTGGGCTGTGACAGCGTGAGGTCAGGTCTGGCCTTCTCTTACAGACCAATCCTGCCTGAATTGGATAAGGAGTGGCAAAGTGTGGCCCATGTTTGGAATGGGCCTTGGCGAGCTCTGAGGCTGCAGTAACTCTTGCCATGCAGTGCCTCCAGTAGTAGCACATGGCGCAGGAGCCTCTGCTGCCAGAGTTTCTCCACAGTGGTCATGCTGGTCCTGGGAGCATTGGCTCGATAACTCAGGACTTGCTTTTCAAGTAGCTTTGGCTGCTGCAAGAACTTGCCTTTGGTGTGCACAGTCTCCCTGATCAAACCATGAAAGGTGAGTGCCACTTTCCTTGATTCCAGTTGTTTGCAGTGGCATGGAAATGAGACCCTTAGAATTAAATAAGCTGGCTCTTAGCTCTGTTTTTCCTCTGGCTCTAATGGCTTGTGCCGATTAACTGGGTCCTGTCTAGTTTCACTTGAGCGGGAGTGACAGAGCGCAGAGATCACAGGATGGCATTTACATCACTCTGTTTCACTAAACTGAGAAGGAGATTCTATTTAGCAAGGGACAGCCCTGGGGAAAACAATGCCCGAGGAAACAGAGCCAGTTCTGTGCTCCTGAGAGTGGGGCTGGGATACAGTAGCCTAATTAAGATGGTTATCTGCCGTAAACAAACACAGCTGGCTTCTCTGCAGAGGACAGGGGGATTTAAGGAGAAAGCTATCGATTGAGTCTGGAGGAAGAGCTACAGCTCAACAATGCACCAGACAAACACCTATGCTTTCTCTGCCTCTTACTTGGAGCAGATCTGCGTGTGCTGGGGACGCCGTTTTTTGCTCATTTGTGCTTTTCTTTGCTGTTTTTTCTTCCTATCGGGCTTTGCTGTCAGAGATTTTACAGTGACGGATTGGTGGCGTGGGCCAGGCAAGTCAGGTCCTCAGCTAACCGCTTTGTTTAATGCCTTATTCTTTCACTCTGTCAGCTCTGAAAACAGCGCCGGGGCTGCCCCGGATGAAATCTGTCGGCAGAGCCCGGCTGGAGGCGCTGAGGGTTGTGCAGGTGGTGGCAGTGGGGATCAGAACGACGCAGAAAAGTCGTGTTCTCGTTCTAAAGCCAAGCAGGGCCGTTTGAAGCAAGAAGTGGACAGCTATTACGATGGTTTTGGTGGGTTTTAACACCGCTCTATGAAAAGGTGCAGAAGCCCTTTGACTGTCTCTGCCATTTGTCTAATTTAAAAAAAATTAGTAGTAAAACACCCCCTGAAAGTGGAGGTTTGGGTTACTGTGGCCTTGCTTGAACATCTTTTAGAAATCATCAGTTTATGAAGAAACACAGGTTTTAATTCTACTGTGAATCCTTATTTGCACCAAAGACTTCAGGAGCGTGAGGACTGAGGAGGCTTCACTGGGCTCTGACAGAGCCAGACTGAGCAGCACCCGGGCAGTCCTGAGGAAAGGCTGGGTGAGGACATGGTGGAAGGCACCAGCGTGGTGCCCTGCACTGGGAAGCTGTCACCGTGAGCTTCATTTCAGATGAGTAACTACATTGTCCGTCCTGTCATACAGGAACAAAACATCCCCCCTACCCTTTTCTCCCTTTTGGAATCAACTGTAGATATAGCTGCATCACACAAGTAGAGGCATCTCAGTTCTCTCTAAAGAAAAAGGAGCCTGAAGAAACAGGGCAGTAGGGTTACAGGCAATAAACCTTAGTTTAGTTGTTGTTATTGCCTTGTAAGCTATGGAATAGTTCATCAGGGAAGCTGCAAGCTATGGAATGGGTCAACTGGGAAGTGGTTTGAAATACATCTGGTCTGTGAGCACCCGTAAGAGATGAACTGGGCTTTGCTCAGCTCCTGAAAAGTCAAATCCTCCAGCCCCGCTTCGAACTACTCTGGGTTTCCTAGCTTTTTTTGCAGTTGATACCCCAAACTGAGACTGACTGGATGAGGTGTTCTGGGCAGAGCTGAACGGCCTTCCCGTGTGACCGTCTCGATGGCTTGGCCCAAGCATCCAGCCGAGGTGTGGGGAATGCCATGCCACTGACCACCTGTAAGAGATAGACAGTGCGGGAGGGAGCTGGAGCGGCTAGCCAAAACACAGCATCTTTATGTTGAAGTATGTTTTCATTCGTTTTCTGTTGAAGAGCTTTGAATAATGAGCAGATTAGTAAAAATCAAAGTCCTTTGCGGGTAATTTATGAGTGGGAACAAAACAAGGTAAGTTATGAACGGCAAATGGTTCTCCTGGCTGTACTCATTGGCCCGTGGAGTTCAACCAATGGCTAGTATTTTAGAGCTTTTTAAAAAGGGTAATTTAAATGAATTAAATGGGCACAGCCAAAGAGCCCAGGGGGTTAAAGAAATACCCCACACTAGCTAGCCAAAGGGATATGGTCGGTGTCTGTATGTGAAGTGCTCTTTGGTTGTGCTCCCTTGTGCATACCATGTCTTTCTGCAGAGGCAGCATGGGTGGCACCCAGAAAGAACACAGGATTGCCATGCAAGAGCTTTCCTTGAAGTTGCTTCTCACTCCATAGCTTAACTGTTTGAGCTCTTCCCAAATCAAGCTGCTCCTTAAACCAGAGTGTTTGGGCACGGTGTGGACGTCAGGTAGGCCCTTCGTACGGGCGCTGCAGCGTCGCTTTCGGGTGGAGGGCACAGTACTTCTTGCAAACAGCAGCTCTGGGTCCTTCTGGAACTGAGGGGCCCACAACTGGACACAGTACTCCAGATGTGGTCTCACTAGTGCAGAGTAGATGGGGAGAAGAACCTCTCTCGATCTGCCAACCACCCCCCTTCTGATCCCCCCCCACCCCCCAGGATGCTGTTTGCCCTCTTGGCCACAANTGGGGGGTCGGTGACACCACCCAGCCTTGTGTCACCAGAAAACTTGTTGACAGTGCCCCCTAATCCCTCATCTAAGTCATTAATGAATAGATTGAGGAGGACTGGTCCCAGTACTGATCCTTGGGGGACCCCACTAGATCCAAGCCTGCAGCTAGACTCTGTCCCATTAACCACTACTCTCTGGCTTCTATCCTCAGCCAGTTCACAATCCACCTCACTATCCAATCATCCAGTCCACACTGCCTCAGTTTGGCTGTGAGGATGCTGTGTGAGACGGTGTCAGGTGCCTTCCTGAAGTCAAGATAGACCACATCCACTGCTCTGCCATCATCTCGCCACCCGGTTATGCCCTCCTAAAAGGCTCTCAGGTTGGTCAAGCATGACTTCCCCTTGGTGAAGCCCTGCTGACTGTCCCTACTGACCCTCTTGTCCCTGCTGTGCCTGGCTGTTTCCGGAGGAGCCATCACTCAGGATCGTGTTTAGGAAAACCGCTTCTCTTCCCTGTTCTCTTGGAGCTCTAGCTTTTACACACTGCCAGAAGCTGATCTTCCCCCTCTAACTCTTTACTGATAGTGGAGAGCCTCTGTATTGCACTGATTTGTCTCATTGCTCATGACAGCAACCAACAGCTTGGTTAATCTGCTGCGACACAGGACCCTCTGCATGTGGGAGACCACAGTCCTGTTCTAAAGCAGATCACCAGAGCTGGGGTGCTCCCTGCTCTCTGCTCCAGGCGAAGCAGCTCTTTCCAGCAGGGTCACAAATTGCCTGTAATGCTTTGCCGAAGAGCTCTCGTGTCTCTCTGGGGAAATCACATTCTTCCTCCAGCTTTCCCAGCTAGCACAGATACATAAAAGGGAGAGAACACGCTCAAGCCCTACAAGGGCTTCCTTTAATATTTCACTAAACATACCACGCACCTTCAAGTCTGCGGTGCCTCAGGCTGTATTGCTCTGACACTGTGAGGAAAGGCAGTTTCTTTGATTCATCCTTCCTTTCAGTAATACCTGAGGAACGCTAACGTACGGTAGAGCAACCAGCTCGCCCTTCTGAACGGCTCCAGCTCCTACTTTCTTAACAGAAGCATCCTGAAAACACAGACATCTAACGTCTTAATTCCATGCCAGTTCCTCTGACAGTGCCTGTCAGAGTTCAGCCGCTTGAACAAGCGCCATGAGTTTGAAGGCTGCTAAGATCTGTCTGCTTCCATCACCGCTCTTCCAGGGACTCCTCACACCGGGAGTGGCAATGCATCTCTGTCCCACAGGAAAGCCTGCACTGCAGCTGCCTGTGTGTGTGCTGCACTGTCCTCTTTGCAAAGAGGGAGAAACAAACAGCCCTGACGGAGGATGAGTGAAGGAGTGAGTGTGTTTTACACAGCCAGTTGAGGAAGAGTGACGGCAGCGTGTTTCTGAACTGGAGGCATGTGGCTGCCCCACAGTGAGCAAGGCTGGCCGGGAAGAGGAACGCAAGAGGGAGACCCGAGGCGTTTCCAGGTCTGCAGCCCTCGAGTGGTCGTTCTTCACCTCTGACTGCCAGCACTTGGGAGCAGTGTGAACTGCACTGGGTGCTGACAATAGCAGTTTTCTCTAGCCTTGAGTGTGCAGGAGCTGTGCCTGCTTTCACTGGCGGCTGTGCCTGCAAGGAGCTCAGATTTAATCAGACACTAGTCTCCTAGCCACTGGCTGCACACGTTTTGTGAGCTGAAGGGCTCTCGCTGTGGCACTGAACCGGGCGTGAAGTCAGCTCCGGTGCTTTTTCTCCATAGCAGTGGTTTTGTTCAGAGAGCTCCTGCTGGATTCTAGCTTTGCAATGCCCCGGCTTTGGGGTGGAGGCAGAGGGGGGTCAGGATCTGGCTGACCTCTCTCTGTCTTCCCTGTAGTGGGTGGAGAGGATCGCATGTGTAGCAGACTAAATCCAGACCAGAGGTGTGACTGTCTGCTGGCCTCTGAGGTGGCATGGGCTAAGAACAAATGCTGCAGTGGAAATCCTTTGCTGCTCCTAAAGCCTGAGAAGAGAGAGGAGGGACAAGAATGAGAGATACAGGTTAAAGACAAGAAATGGGATGGGACTGTCTCCTCCAGACCTTACTGGAAACTGCAGCCTCCATGAGAGGGACACTGGTAGATGAAATTGAAACCATAGAACCAGAAAATGGATGGTTTTCCTCAAGAATGTTCCTTATCTGGAAAACACAGAAAAGAAAGAGGTGCTGGGGATCTGGAGGGAATGGCAAACACGTGGTTTAGTTGATGGCAAAGGCTGAGCTCTTGCTACAGCCATCGCAGCTCTGTGTCAGGAGAACTCGGGGAGGTGTGCCTAGGAAGAGACTTCAAACGTGCCAGCCAGTAGTTCTATCTATTTCCCCTTCTTCCTTGCCCTGGGATGTTCCATGAGAATGCCACGGTAAGTCCAGTGTCCAGCCCAGCTCCTTTCCTTGGTCACACAGAGGGGGAACAGAGCAGCTGTAATCGGAGCTGTTTGCTCTGCTTTTGCTCTGTTCAGTGACTCTGCGCCCTGAGAAGGGTTGGACCGGCAGGGATTTCAGCCAGCCAGAGCGCCTTTTATTTCTAAAGTTAACAACTGCTGAGGAGGTGCAAGGTCTTTGTCTCTCAGCTTGCTTCATGCACGGCCTGGAAAAGTATGTCAGAACTACCTCGTGTTTGGAAGCCAAGACTTAATCGAAGCACCGGCAGATGGATCGAACACGGTGCTGACCCGTGTGTCCTGGGAGCGGCTGCTTGAGACACGGACTCGTAAGAGCCTTCCTCATGCGCTGGGTGGGAAAAAGCTGTAGGGAATGTTACAGTGAGATCATCTTAGCATTAACTTTCAGGGAAACAAACAAATCTGGATGGGAATGGCCACCTCTGGGAGGAACAGCAATAAAGAGTGAAGGGTGAGTACAGCAGCCCCTTACGTTTCCATAGCCCAACCAATGCTTTTCTTTCAATAATGATTTTTCTCACAAAACCAAAGCAAAGAACTGCAGCTGTGCCTGGAAGTCCCGCTTACCTTGGCAAACCAAGGTAAATTGCTGTTGACAGAGCAATATGGACTCTGAAGAAGCTGGGATAAACATAAACAAGAGACAGGAAGGTGTAAGTCAGGGGTAGGACTGGTTTGAATTGCAAACTCAGAGTGCAGATGGAAATGCACGGCTGTCCTTCAATAGCAAGTAGGTGTTAATGTGGATGAGTGGCACTGTAGGAGCTCCCAGCAGGAAGCCTTGAATAAATCACGTATCCCACTAAATTTCTAGTCAAGCCAAATATATCTGAGCGCCTAAGAATCTAGTGGGTCTCACATGATTTCTCCATGACGCACCCTCCGTTACCCTGCGGCCCCCTCCAACACAGTACCTGCTGGTGCTTATAAAATCCAGCACAGAAAAATACCTGGTTTATTCTTCTTTTTCATGCTCCTAAGGAAAGGCTGCAACACTGTGAGAGCAGGAAGCTTTATTGTTGCTCTGTAGTGCTTCAGACTGCCAAGGGCAAAAGCCTTCTGTTCAAGGGAACAGCAAGCTTTGGCTGAGCTGGGAGGCTTCCCTCTGCATTGGTTTCACCCAGCTTTCCTCATCCCTATTTGTCAGCTACACCGTTCTGAATCAACACTGAGGAAGCATAGTTAAAAAATGATAATCTCTTCACTAAATGCTCACTTCTATAATGCATTCCATTGGCAGGCTTTATCCTAGACAGCTGAGAAGAAGGTCTGAGTCAGGAGATGAGGGGAGGGCTCAGTCTGGTAGATGCATCGCATCGTTCCCGTGCTCTAGCAGACTGACAGTTCACATGCAAGAGGAAGATTGACAGCTTCACAGGGAAAGCAAATTGTCTGCAACTATTACACTGTTAACGAAAGAGGGGGGAAAAGAGAGGGAAAAGCTCCTGTTAAGCAAGATACAATCATTAAGCTAATGAGAGGAGCATTATTTCATCATTAGCTTAAAGGCCAGGGATTTACAGTAAACTAATGTTAGAACTGACTTGCATCCAGTTGGGTTTCCATTTCCTGGGGCAGCAGGAGAAAACCCAAACCCCAAGCTGCGGGGTTGGTATCTTTTGTGCATGCACGTGAGTTTGTAAGGGTGCGTGTCAGCCTGCTGGGGTGATATATACCGCTATCTGGGGAGGATTGGTGCCCTGTTTTCTCTGTTGACTACAGAGGGTGTCCATGCTGGCTGCCGCCCCTTTGAGCATAGACACGTTTAGTAGATGAATACTATTCCGGGGCTGGTACTCAGTTTGTGTGTGACTGTACTTACACGATGAGCATAAAGGTGCCAATGGAGTTGTCTAACTGAAAGATCAGTAGCAAAAAAGAAAGGTGTGAAGATGTCACACCTGCCTCGGGGCATCAGGAGAGGAAGAAAATTATTGTCTGTTTAGCTAAAAACGAAGGCTCAAATGGAAAAGCAATGATGATCAAGATGAGCAGGGTTAGTCTTTACATCCTGAAAGTACTAATGGCTGCTTTCTCCCGTGTTCTACCCCAGCTTCAGCCAGTCAGCAGACGGAGGACTCTGAAGCAGAGCCTGCGTTAGAAATAACATGTGAGCAGTCACTTCTCCACTCTTCACTGCTGGTTTTACACTTGACCACCAAAACATACTTCTTGTTGCTGACAATCCACATTTTCCACCTTTCCCTGGTGTGTTGAGTGGCACAGAAGCCACCTCACGGGAGATGTAGGGATTTGGTGGTGGGTAGCAGGTGGTGGCCTTAGGATTCCTCACCTGCTTTACTAAGAGGCAGAGCAAATGAAATACTTGAACGAAGGCACCGTGAACACAGGTAGCACAAGCCCAGCAACGCTTTGCACACAAGCCTTAGCCCCTAGACCTTTGGGTCACATAAGCCACTGCATATCTTGAAGGTTGCCATTCTCTTGAGGCACTTACTCAATTATGCTTAAACCAGGCAAACTGCTGCAGTAACACTCTGGCTTCTGAGCCGAAATATCTCATTGAAATGCTGGGTGCACGGTCGGGTGAAAAAATAGATGGTATCTGCCATCCTCATTAGGTGAATTTAATAAATAACAATCGGGCACTGATAATACAAGATTGCTGACTGAATTAACGAGTGTCTGTCAATACTCAGACAAATCCTCGCCGCCGTGCTGCCCTGATACAGCAACATCCTGAGATAAGGTTTGCTAGACCTGGTCCTCTATGGAAATTTGGCGTGCATGATAACTCCCCACCTGGAATCTGTCAGCGCAGACTGACTCCAGAGGAGGGTAACTGCTTAGTTCTTAAGGGCTGTACGAAAGAGTAGGGCATCCCCGCTCGACCATTTTCTTTAGCAATGCCATTTACGGGCTGGGAATACGAACTGGGGCTAATCATAATGTGTGGAAACAGGAAGGCTACTGCTAATTTATGCTGACCATACCATTTTATCCCTATTACATCGACCAAAACCGTTTTTTAATACACGGTAGGCAACTTTGGGAAATATTCCTGGTGCAGAATCAATTGGACTAAAAGTGAGGTGATGGCAGTATCCCAAAGCAGGAGAGAATAAACCTGATCGATAGCCCCTCTCAGTGGCAATAGAGCAGTTGTAAGTATTTGGATGTTCAGTTTCCTAGGAAAAACCATCAAAGTGCTAGAGCTAATCTTAATCCTTTAATTATGGAACTGACTAATGGCTTAAACAGATGGTAGATTTCCCCCCTCTCATCATGGGGGAAAGTTAATACAATTAGAGTGAATATAATGCTCAGACCTCTTTCCATCCCCAGTACGTTGCCAGTTCCTGCTCCCCAATCCCATTTTAAATTGTTATGCTTTATGTTCTTGGGGGTTAGGAAAGAAACAAAAGAAAGTAAAGAAATCGAGGAGCCTTTTGCTACCCAGTACTATGTTGTGTTACTTACACGCTGTCTTGAGGGCAGGAGGCTTGACTGCCCTGTCATCATTGTTTAGGGTCCTCAGTGTGGCGTTACGGAGAAGACCATTGATGTTCTCTCATGTTTACAGGACACACTGAATTCCAGTAGCATGCATTCTCCTGGATGGTTTTCATGGTTGGAGGCAGCTGGAAATGCCCTCCCTCATAGAACTTTCGGCTTGGTTAAGCTGCAAGTAGTCTGGGGCTCAGCACCTCTGCCATGGGAGAACCAAAAGAGAAGGTCCCAGAATGTTGTGGACAGTGAAGCAAGCATGTCTTCATACATCTCACGGAGAGATGGGCACCGGAGTGCAGGAACAGATTGAGATATACATGAGAGACAGCAGAATTTGCCTATGACATTACAGGACACTCTGGGGCTAAGTACTGCCACTGTGTTAACACACAGATCAGATCAGACTGTCAGAGGAGGAGTAGAGCATTCTTCAGCAGAAGCAAATGCTCTTCTTTCTCCTGTGAGCAAGACTGGGAAAATTCTTCACAGAGAAAAAAATTCTAGAGGAAGGGAATCTGATAAATCAGACTAGATGGGATGAATATGTTCTGGGTGGAAGGTTTCAGTCCCCCTGAAACCCAGCAACCCCAGCAGCTCCCTGCTGTCAGACAGAGAACTCCTTCAGTTGAAGCGAGCACTGTGTTTGTCATGATCTTCATGGAGGTCTGGTTTCTGATTTCAACCTGCACCCCACACTCATTTTTAAAATGCAATAAATAAGAATAGATAGGTGCTTCAAGCAGAACTACCAGCCAGAACCTAAACCCACAAGTGCTGAGGTGGGGAGTAGATCCCTTAAAGGTGCCTTTGCATGCGTTTTTGTGGAGAAGCAGGAGGGAGAGGAATAGGGATTCCTGGCTCAGTGAGCAGGAACACTGAATATTGGTGAAGCATCTTTTTCTGTCAAACTAGGATGAGACGACTGAAAGTACCGCGTGGGAATCAGACAGGTACAGATGGAAGTGGTCGGGTTTGGGTCTTTTCTTTACTGAACCTATTGAAGCTCCCATTAAAAATGCAGTCTTGGAGTGTTTAACATTGCTTTGCAAGTTTGGATCACAGTGAGTGAAAAAGGCACTTGAAAGGTTTTAAGTTGCCCTGATAATTTTCTTCTTTTAGTGATAGAAGAAATAAACTCAAGCATTCAACTGCAAATTTTATTTTATTTTATTTTGGTTTATTCTGTTTATATTGTTTTATTTTGTTTTGTTTTATTTTAATTTTCATTATATCTTATTTTTTCATTATTTTATTGTATTTTTATTTTATTTTTATTTTATTTTAATTTTATTAATTTAAATACCATTCTGCTGTTCATATACATTTTAATCTGATGAACACTGGCAAATGCTGTTGTTTATGCAAGTGTGTACAGCACGTACCTGGGCAAAGGGAGATGCTATCAATGCCAGAAGCTCACAAAAATGAGGCAGAGAAGCTGTAAAATACATCAACAGGAAGACTCTCCACATCCAGTCCTCTGTAAACTTTCATGGCCAACCTGGAGAAGGCATTCCTGGGTCAGTGGGAAAGGCCCTCGACTGCTGTGGGAAGAGAAGGCGGTAACCTTGGCTTTGGGCTCCTGCTGGTGGATTTCCTTGGCTATGATTTACTCGTTTATTTATTTGGTAAGGAGAGCAGCGCAGGTAGGTGGGCTTCACTCTGCAATCCTTGCAGCTGCACGCTTCCCAAGAGAAAAACGCATCGTGCCATCTGTGTTTGGTGCTTGCTTTTCCCCTCAGGTGTGCAGGCGTTAACTAGAGGTAGAAGGAGTTCTCCCCTTTTGGTGCCAGATGTTTCCCCATGAGAGGCAAGAACTGGGTGCTTACAAAACGACTCGCTGGTGAGAGGAGTTCTTCCTCGCCCTAGTTAGGAGGTTGTTTATGCTCTGATTCCTGAGGGTTTATATCCTTGTCTGCATTTTCTGGTGTTTGCTTGCAGTGTTATCCAAGACAGAAAGAATCGGGCTACAAAACTGCAGGATACGAGACTGAGAGGAGCCTCTTAGCTGATCATGTCCAGCCCTCCCCTCTGTGTGAGCTGATATGAGGGAGTCGTATTTCTGAGAGGAATTTGCATTGATCTTTCTTGATTGAACATGTCTGTCGGAGTGTGGCCTCTGTAAGGCAGCCTGTGTTTGCATTTATCCACCACCCAGAGCCAGACATCTATAATTTGGCTTTGCTTGCCCTTCTCAATTTTACAGTGTATTAGGCAGCCTGTTGTGTCAAACACTTCTCTCGGGTGTCATGGACAGTGAAGTAAGTGCTTAGGCTTCCCTCAGAAGTTGTAGTCCCTTGTTCAACACTTTAAAGCGAATCTCAAATCTGAGATGATGCTTTGGCTTTGAGATTATTACGGCTTCATTCTGGGTATCAAGAGATGCCCGGAGCCAGCAGCAGCCAGTTTACGCTCTGCTCAGGCGATGCTCACTGGCCTGTTTGGCAGGACAGTGACTGGCATTTTTCTTTCATGATATTTTAATGAAGTAAGTAATCCTTTCGTATCATCACTGCTCTGTTCCTTTATTTAGCCTCTCAAATCTGTAAGTGTAGTGCTCATAGTTAGACGCACGCCTCCCAAGACGTGCAAATGGCTGGTTTACTACGTAACTTAAAACCCTTTAAATAGGACAAGCTGATAATTACAACTCATCCTTGCTCTTTAGGGTTTCGAAAGCAGGTTAAAATACTCATGAAAAGAATGAACGGGAAGGGAAGGCAAGGGTGCAATCAGTCATACACCACTTCAAAATTCCAGGCTGTGACTCAGCCGATAATTTCATAGCTGCTGCTTGCAGTCGCTTGTGGGATTTTTAAAGATGTGTTTATTTTGCCAGGAAAGCAGTGCTTGTTTGAGCTGGAAAATCCAACGAAGAGCTCATGAAAGCTATTTTGTGAAGGGCAGTCATAGTCATCATTAAGAATATTCAACGGGCTGCAAGAGCTAGAAGATTTTATTGCACTCTGCCAAATGCAGAACAACATTGTGAGTTCTTTCATAATCTCCATACAGGGCTTTTGCATCTCCTTGTCCTTGTCTAGAGGCTTTCTAAGTCACTACAAGGACCTCTATTGTCGCAGAAGTTGACTGGAGATTTGTGCTCCCTCTGTGCCCTCAATAGCCTCTTCCGATTTACCAGTCCTGGTTAACAGTAGGAGCACGCTCCTCTCCCCAGATTTTTCATCGTGAAGCGTGTAATGATAGCACTCTGAAATAGCAGGTTTCCCTCGATATGAATATAGTTACTGTGTTTGTCATGGAGATAGGATGCAAGGACAGAGACCCTACATACGACGAGCTAGCTTTTCCAAAGGAATAGAAGCAGAAGGTACCTTACTTGCCTTTGCACCTCCTAGTATTACAAGCTTGATTGCTGAACAGTGGGTGCACAAAGCTTAGGAGGATTTTAGATGGGTTTTTAGAAGGATGTTTAGAGGGTTTGCTCCAGCAAAACATGTTTTGAGGCTCTGTGCAGAATCATCAATGCCTACAAGTGCTTCTAGAAAAGGTGTAGTTGCTCTGGTAGTAGAGGCAAAGCCTCTCTTTACAGAAGAGCTCATCAGCTTTAGCCAATGCATAGCAATACCACGTAAATGAAAAGCATTAGAGCTTGGAGTAGAGGTGTTTTGTGTGAACACGGAGCCTTGAGCAAGGGAACAGAGCTACACACTACCTCAGCTTCATTCTGCAGCTCAGATACTATTCTCTAGTCAATCTTTCCTTCAGAATTTCTGAAGAGTTTTCTGTCAGTTCTTAGAAGGAAATAAATAAGAAGGTAATTTTAATGTTGTGCCAGTGGCTGGAGCCAAGAAATAAACAAAAAGAAGAGTTGGAGACAATGTGTTAGAGCAGAAATTCTACTGAGATCTCCCCTTAACTACAATAGAGGAGAAAGGATATTGCTCTGGTGGGCAATGTCCTACAGATGAAGTTGTGTGTGGAAAACAGCTTTTGAAATTACTTAGAAAGTTAGCAAGTCCTTGGCTAAAGTTAGAGTTCTGTATAAAGTGTAAGAGGCTGAGAAGTTCAAAGCAAAGATAGAAAGCATATTAAATCGAACCTGCTTCTCATGCAAAGGGAAACAGTTTTGGAAAGAGCTCCAGATCTAGCGGAATGAGTAAGTACTTCAGTGCAAATAACTGGGCTATGCAGAGAGTCCATAAGGAATGGGAAAACCTGTTGATCAATGAGAAGTGCAGGACTGCCTGGAGTATTGATGAGCTGGAGAAGAGCTTGCACAGAGTAGAACCCAGGACACATTCTTCAGCCACTTAAACGCTGCAGATTACAATAGCTTGAGAGAGTGAAGTAGCCTATGATGTGTATAGTATATCTTTCCTGAAACACTGTGATGAAACCCCTAAAAGATGTCAGAAGTGCCCTTCTACCCCCTTCCTCCCCAGACACACTGCTGCTGCTTTTTTAAGGAGGGTAATGCTAGAGTATAAAAGCACAAGGCAGCAAGTCCTGGTCTCAGGTAAACTTTTCTCTGTGAGGCTGGGAAGAATAGCACAAGAGCAGGGTCATAGCCCTGCGGACTGTGCGATGCCCTTCCTCTTGAATGGATTAAAAAGAAACTGAACCACTATTCATCCTGTAATGTGACATCAGCTACAAGCCAGACTGAAGAGACTGAGCTGGAAAACCTTTAGAAATGGGGAAAGGTGAAGGGAGGGAGGGGGGGAGGGATGCAGGGGCAACACAGCTGGAGTTCACTCACTGGCCAACTACATCACCTGATGGATGTGGCATTTCTGAGAAGCTATCCAGAAAATAAGCAGAAAGAACTCATTATGTCTACTGTCCTGGGCATCAGAGAATGTTTGCTACTGCCTGTTTGTTGGGGTAAAAAATGCCAGACTCCTCCGAGAGCCACATTCCCTCTAAGGAGCTAAGTTAAGGAAACCAGTGTTGATTAGGGTTACGTTTCCTCTAGCTGCAGCATTTCCTTTTTAGGGCTACTCTGTCCTGGAACAATACAGGTTAGTATTTTCCCTGGTCATCTTATTAAAACTGGTTGGGGTCTGCCATTAAAGCCAACAAAATCAAATATGGAAAAAGAAAGACTATCCTGAGAGTCCAGGTGCACAAAGGTGGGCTGAGATTTAGCAGCACAGTGGAAGGCATTGTGCTCTTGAGACTAAATAAGAATTCTGCCCATTAACTGGTTGTTTATCAGCTGAAGGTGACAAAGATTAAAATGGGTAGAGGATGCCTGTGATCCCTCCTGTGGGTGCTACTAAGACTAGCACAGTCCCTCAGTTTGCCAGAACAAAGACTGTGGAACCTCCCCAATAAACCAACAAATCATAACGCCACTGGATGAGGATGCAGGAGTACCTGGGGCCACCTGAGATGTTGGCGACTCTTGTTTGAAAGAGTAACCTGGGCTGGAGCACCTGTAAAGGAACGCCACCAGCATGATCAAGGTGGTAATGGGAGATCATGCAGTAAGTATTCCAGGTCTCTCAGGTGGGTTGTGGTACGAGGGTGGTCATGATATGGCTGCCAGCAGCGGCAGGAAGCAGACTTTAGTTCTTCAAGTCTGCTCCGGCTGTGTCTGAGCAACCCAGCCCGTAGGGATGGGAGAAGTTACTGTTTGTTGTCATGGGTGCACGCTCCAAGGCAGAGCCTAAACGCACCCTCATTTCACAGAGGCATGTGCCACAGACATTAAAGCTCACAAACTTGTCACCACAGACAAAGGTCATCACCACACATTAGCATCACGGAGAGTGAGGCTGTATGCATCAGGCGCTGTGTGATCTCATCTGCAGTCAAAGGCTAGAGAGTTGTCAGTGTCTTCTTCTTTTATGTTCCAGTTTCTGATCTTTCAAAACACAAAGTTCAAACAGACTGGTATCTCAGCCAGCAGAAAAACACCCACAGAACAACCTCCTCTGAGGATACGTCAGAACTTTATCTGATAAACCAAGAGGAATAAGCACATAAAAACTGAAAGTGCCTCCGAATCGCAGCCAAGCCATCGTGTCCTGCAGGTGAGCAAATGCTGCACTGTGCCAAGACACCAACACTTTGTGCTCAGCAGGCACCAGTGTTTTCGAATCTTATAAATCATAATGGTGCTTTCAGAAGGCTAAACTGTGAATGAATGCAACTGCAGAGTGACCGAGAGTGTTTGGCTCCACGTGCTCGTGGAGGTCCGTGTTTGCTGCTGCTGCGCTAGTTCACGGCTATTGAAAAGGCGGGTTGAGCTGAAGTGGTGACCACCCAATAGAAAGGTTTCTAGGGCTTGATAGTAGAAAAATTATGAGCTGTGACACTCTCTACCACAAGAGCTCAGCTGCCTGCTGTTTTCATGCAGGTGAAACCTTCTGAGTGCCTGGGTAACACAGTTTGTCAGTAGCATTAGACTGCATCTTTTTCTAGGCTAGATGACTGGAAGCAAAGCTCCTCTCTGATACCATCTTGGTCCCAATAGCCATCTATCCACACAGGACTCT
This sequence comes from Upupa epops, assembly GCA_013397515.1. NCBI lineage: Eukaryota > Metazoa > Chordata > Aves > Bucerotiformes > Upupidae > Upupa > Upupa epops. Next base: position 277,097 of record VZRI01008977.1, read on the forward strand.
GACTTTCCAGGTTTTTATTGTGCAAATAGTGCTCTTCATCGACTTTGTTATCCTGGTTTTGGAGTTTTGGCCTCTGCTTACCTTCTGCAGAAAGGTCTTGGTTGATACAGCCTCCTTGTCCAAAGTGCTCTGAGAGACTCCTTGTGGTGTGGATTTATCACAAGCATGTAGAAGCGCGTGAGGAAGCTCAACACTGAGGCAGAAGTCATTGTGCTCAGCCATTGTAAGGGACACCTTCTGCTACCTGCAGTCCAAGAAACTGGAAGGGAGAGGCAAATTTAAGGGAAAAAGTAACAATGATGGTTTTGAAGCTTTTCTTGCTGACGACGTCAGCTGTTCAGATGATCAATATCTCTCTATAGGGAAAGGTGTTTTCATGCCTGATGCAATGCAGAGCAAACACTGCAGTCTGGGGCGCCCGAATGTCAGTGTGCACCCATAACAAAGCAGTCTGTGAAATACAGGGACTGGAATACAAAGGACAAGAAACGGATGATGTGTACCCTCTCATCCAGACCTTAGATTTCTCAGTGATGTCGTTGGCACCTTTCACCGCCTTGAATTGTTTTGCTGGGTACAACCGCTTCTTTCCTTCTAGATTTCCCTGCCACAAACAGCTCTGCACTTGGTTCTATTCATCCGCAGATCTGGAGAAGAATATCCTGAGACCCTTGTGCCCTTTGCCATAACAAGTACCAGTATTGTGTGTGCTCGAGCGACATCCTCTACTCTCCTTCTGGAGACTGAATCTTTTCCTGGCATTATTCAGTAGCACTCAGTAATGTACTTCTTCTTGCCTGAAGAAATGCTGGTTGGTTAGTTCTGGTTGGTTAGTTCTGGCTGGGTCTTGTGTTTTGCCCTGGGCTCCTTCTGAGTGCTTTTCCCCTCGGCTAGGATGTGTGCACTTCAGTCTGCCTCTATCACGGTTTCGCTCCATTCTCTAGTTGCTTTATGATGGCTCTTTCACAGAGAAACTTTTCTTTCTCTTTCCAAGGGTGTCCTCTTTAGGTCTGGACAACTGCATTTCTTTATTCATTTGCTGTGCCTGCACATTTATATTCCTAACAATCCATCTTCACTGGCATAGGGGTTGACCAGGACCATCACAGCACAATAAAATACAGGAGCAAGGGCCAGCATTCTCCGTTTGTAAGTGCTGCTTGGTTGGCAGGCTCTTAATAAAAAATTCATGCTCTTCTGCTAGCTTTTAAGTGTCTTCATTGTGCTACTTCGTGGCTGCACCACACAAAAGCTGCTGGTGGTGTTCTGCTTTGCCATGCCACTTGCTTGTCTCTCACTCCTGTTAGACTATGTTTCAGGACAGTGTAGTTTCTCAAGACATTTGACACGTGCCTCTTGGACAGGAGCTCTCTTTCCTACCACAGCACTGCTTCTAACTGTGCCATATAGTATTCTTCGTGCAGGCTGATAGCACCTTCCAGTAAAGAAGAGCCAGAAGGTGGCTGAAGTGTATAACAGCAAGGCTTGTTTTGCAGAGGCTGCAGAACACAGACCTCAGCGGTGGCTGTGTCTGCCTTGGGTGCTGGATGACCTAAGAGTCAGCGAATTAGTGACTAAACTGCATGGTTCACAGGGACAGAAAATCAGGTGGGCCACTGTGTCCTTGCTAGGACTGGGCACTGCTGCTAAAATCTGGTTTGAGTATAANTGCCAAGACACCAACACTTTGTGCTCAGCAGACACCAGTGTTTTCGAATCTTATAAATCATAATGGTGCTTTCAGAAGGCTAAACTGTGAATGAATGCAACTGCAGAGTGACCAAGAGTATCTGGCATTTCCACGTGCTCGTGGAGGCCCGTGTTTGCTGCTGTTGCGCTAGTTCACGGCTATTGAAAAGGCAGGTTGAGCTGAAGTGGTGACCACCCAATAGAAAGGTTTCTAGGGCTTGCTAGTAGAAGTTATGAGCTGTGACACTCTACCACAAGAGCTCAGCTACCTGCTGTTTTCATGCAGGTGAAACCTTCCGAGTGCCTGGGTAACACACTTTGTCAGTAGCATTAGACTGCATCTTTTTCTAGGCTAGATGACTGGAAGCAAAGCTCCTCTCTGATACCATCTTGGTCCCAATAGCCATCTATCCACACAGGACTCTGACTTTCCAGGTTTTTATTGTGCAAATAGTGCTCTTCATCGACTTTGTTATCCTGGTTTTGGAGTTTTGGCCTCTGCTTACCTTCTGCAGAAAGGTCTTGGTTGATACAGCCTCCTTGTCCAAAGTGCTCTGAGAGACTCCTTGTGGTGTGGATTTATCACAAGCATGTAGAAGCGCGTGAGGAAGCTCAACACTGAGGCAGAAGTCATTGTGCTCAGCCATTGTAAGGGACACCTTCTGCTACCTGCAGTCCAAGAAACTGGAAGGGAGAGGCAAATTTAAGGGAAAAAGTAACAATGATGGTTTTGAAGCTTTTCTTGCTGACGACGTCAGCTGTTCAGATGATCAATATCTCTCTATAGGGAAAGGTGTTTTCATGCCTGATGCAATGCAGAGCAAACACTGCAGTCTGGGGCGCCCGAATGTCAGTGTGCACCCATAACAAAGCAGTCTGTGAAATACAGGGACTGGAATACAAAGGACAAGAAACGGATGATGTGTACCCTCTCATCCAGACCTTAGATTTCTCAGTGATGTCGTTGGCACCTTTCACCGCCTTGAATTGTTTTGCTGGGTACAACCGCTTCTTTCCTTCTAGATTTCCCTGCCACAAACAGCTCTGCACTTGGTTCTATTCATCCGCAGATCTGGAGAAGAATATCCTGAGACCCTTGTGCCCTTTGCCATAACAAGTACCAGTATTGTGTGTGCTCGAGCGACATCCTCTACTCTCCTTCTGGAGACTGAATCTTTTCCTGGCATTATTCAGTAGCACTCAGTAATGTACTTCTTCTTGCCTGAAGAAATGCTGGTTGGTTAGTTCTGGTTGGTTAGTTCTGGCTGGGTCTTGTGTTTTGCCCTGGGCTCCTTCTGAGTGCTTTTCCCCTCGGCTAGGATGTGTGCACTTCAGTCTGCCTCTATCACGGTTTCGCTCCATTCTCTAGTTGCTTTATGATGGCTCTTTCACAGAGAAACTTTTCTTTCTCTTTCCAAGGGTGTCCTCTTTAGGTCTGGACAACTGCATTTCTTTATTCATTTGCTGTGCCTGCACATTTATATTCCTAACAATCCATCTTCACTGGCATAGGGGTTGACCAGGACCATCACAGCACAATAAAATACAGGAGCAAGGGCCAGCATTCTCCGTTTGTAAGTGCTGCTTGGTTGGCAGGCTCTTAATAAAAAATTCATGCTCTTCTGCTAGCTTTTAAGTGTCTTCATTGTGCTACTTCGTGGCTGCACCACACAAAAGCTGCTGGTGGTGTTCTGCTTTGCCATGCCACTTGCTTGTCTCTCACTCCTGTTAGACTATGTTTCAGGACAGTGTAGTTTCTCAAGACATTTGACACGTGCCTCTTGGACAGGAGCTCTCTTTCCTACCACAGCACTGCTTCTAACTGTGCCATATAGTATTCTTCGTGCAGGCTGATAGCACCTTCCAGTAAAGAAGAGCCAGAAGGTGGCTGAAGTGTATAACAGCAAGGCTTGTTTTGCAGAGGCTGCAGAACACAGACCTCAGCGGTGGCTGTGTCTGCCTTGGGTGCTGGATGACCTAAGAGTCAGCGAATTAGTGACTAAACTGCATGGTTCACAGGGACAGAAAATCAGGTGGGCCACTGTGTCCTTGCTAGGACTGGGCACTGCTGCTAAAATCTGGTTTGAGTATAACGTGTGAGCTGGAGTATAACGTGTGAGCTGTTAGAATCCTTTACGGGTGGACTAACAAAGACAAGCACGGAGACAGCCAAGAGGTGCTGTCATACACCGTTGGCTCTTTACAACTCTGGCAGCTGTTTTGCTCTGTTTTCACAGCGCAGCAGGCTTTTTCTGAACCCTCCTCCTTCCAAAACGAACAGGATGTAAGCCTTGAGGAAGTACACAGACTTTTCTTAGGAAACCTTTCCTTTTGTCTTTCTCCCAGCGTAAATCTGTCGTCCCTGTGAACATGGAACAAGTCTCTGATAATAAGATAATTGCTTACACAGACTTGGTGGGAAGAGATGAACAGGACGAGTGTACAGTCCAAAAGCAGCTGAGATGTGCTGGCGTTGCGAGGCTATTTACCGATTTTAACTGTCACTGCAGAGTTGCCTGAAGCACGAGTGAAAAGAGCAGGCTCTGTAGATGGAAGTCACAAATATTACCCGATAAATGCCAATTAGCACCCTGAGCTGGATACCCTCCGAAGCAGGTGTCACCTCTGACACCACACAGCACTCACGGCGGCTAATTCTGGAGCTCTCCTGACATTTCCAAGAGTTCAGAGTGCCACCCGCTCACACCCATGGAAGTGACAACGTGCCCAGCGCTCCTTTCTGTCCTGAGAGGCAAAGGGCAAGATTGTGAGAATGGTTGAACCACAGAGGACACAGAAGACCCCAACCCAATCCAGCCAAACCCCTTTGAGTTTTGCCTCGAGGGTGGTATGGGGAGACAAGGTTTAATGCAACGACTCAGAAACCCTGCAGAGTTTTCCACAGTTACCTTGTGGGAGCAAGGTCTTTGTGAATGTCCTGGTCAACTGATGGTGCGGGGTGAACCCCGAGCCCTGCAGCCTGGTCAGCAGCCCCTGATGTCCCAGATGCAAGGCACCTTCATGTCAGGGACAGAAGAGAGAGGTTTAGCTATAACCTCAGGTTCGAAGCTGAAATCTTGTTTGCCTGTGCTCAAGTCTTGCGCTACCTGCAAGGAAGAGGCAGGTGTTGTCTGTCCTTTGCTTGGTTGACAACAATTGGTGTCAAGGCAGTTTTCCCCAGCAGACCTCTAGCTCAGTAGTGGGGAAGATAATTTATTGCAGAACAAAAAAAGGAACAAAAAAGTAGGAGATGGTGGAACAACAAGTGCTGAGGTGGAGCAGACTTGTACCCAGAAGGACTCAGGCTTTTTAAGGTACAGAATTTCTGGCTGACAGTACCTGTGCCAGTGCCTCTCCTGTAAAACAGAACTGGATTTTGCTGCTTCTCTGGAATAAAAAGGAACATCAGCCTCTGTGGAATACTGCTCTGACAGGACAGAGTGGACACCCCTCAGGAGAACTTTGTGCACAACATGAGTCCCCTGAACAAGCAAGTGAAGTGGATTAAAACCTGCACGAACACAGAAGAGCCTGTGCAGCAGAAAGGAAACGGCACCCGGGAGTGCCTGGACTCTGCACCTGTCCGTGAACACCTCTCTGTTTGGATGACACAGACAGGGACTTTGGGCTGCCCATGGTTGCTGGGCTCACAAGTGTGCTAGGTAGAAGCTGCAGAATTGTCCTTTGTCTGGAAGAAGGTCTGTGCAGCCACTTCAGTGGGATCTCAGGATGAGAAAAACACCTCACTGTCCCGGTGCCCTGCAGCTGCAGGCACGTTGATGGTGCTGTGGCCAGAGCATGAAACTGCTGCTGAGATCAGATGAGAGGCCAGAGTGCAAGTCCCACACCTGACCAAGCGCCTCCAAATGGAGCACTCCAAATGGAGCACATGTGAAAGCAGTAGACCAAAGCCCTGCACTGGAGGGTCGGGGAGTGGAGATGCTCAGCTGCAGTCAGTCACTGCATTTTTATTTGGTGAGAAGCAGCTAACAGATGAGAGATGGCAGCTTTCTGAAGTGCTGCCAGCCTGGAGGTGCCTCAGACAAAGCAAGACCAATAAGGTATGAGATTTGGTTGTTGACTTCCCCTCTCTTCCCTGCTACCCAGCTGCCTACCCTGTGTTGGGGGGTACCCCAGTGAGAGAAGAAAACTGGGAACGTTTGTGCAATGAGTTGTGACAGGGTTGTCATTTAAGTACTACTAATACTTTATGCATTTCTGCTTCCAGCAGAGAAGTGGTGCTGGGCTGAGACAGAACAGGTTTGTTAGGAGCTAATAAACAGATGCTCATTAGATAGGGTGTTGGAAGGTTTGTGAGTAAGCTTAGGGTCCGGAGCTCAGCCGTGCAGATGTAGTGTTCTGGAAATGAGGGGTGTTGCCAGTGAGGCTGGCAAAATCCCAAGAGACACGCTTGTAAAACCCTTAAAATCCTTTGGAAATAGGCTGCTGATCAGCTACCAGGGTAATGGCTATGGGAGATGCTGGGTGAGGCCTCTTAAATCACATGTAAATAGGAAACTTCCTACTGACATCTGATCTGCAGTGCTTTGGAGCACAAGTGCTGCAAGACCTCTAATCTGTATCTGCCAGTATAATTTGGCAGTCCATCCTGAGAAGCTTTCAGGGGACAGACTGCCATGTTAACTGCAATCAACTTAGACTGTGGCAGAGCAGGTAAGAGTGTTTACCTGGCGTTTTTGGCACAAACATAAACCTTTATCAAGTGTGTTCAATGTAATTGTGCCATAGCCTATAGCTTACTGGATCCAGGACTCCTTGGAAGTAATCCTAGTTCTCATTTTTCTCCTTAAACATAGAAATATTGTTGTAACTGTAAAGCAAAAGGCATGGGGGAGTTACCTTGTCTGTTGTGGATGTGTCAGGAAAGCACTGAGAGCCTCAGAAATTGAATGTTGAAACCTGTGAGGTCTCATCTTGCTCATCGATGGTTGCATGCAAATATCAGCCAAAACAAAAGACACGGTGCTGCTCGTGGCTAGCAACATGCCTTTGCTGGGGAAGTGTTGTAAAAAAGAAGTGCCTCTGCCTTGACATAATTCCTGCTGTCTACAGTCTCCAAAAAATAGAATATACAGGGGAAGAGGCAACACTTGTACTGCTGTGGACTGCTTGTCTGTAACACCAGCGTACCAGGGACTCTCAATGACGGTAATGGGGGTGATGTGAGCCCTCGGGGTGGGGAGGGGGAGGTTATGAGATCTTCCTTCAGCTGAACTCATGCTAACGTTCCACACAATTTTCATCCACGAGCATCTGGAGTCAAGCACATTCCCCAACAGAAGTTATTTAGTGCTAGAGAGGAGAAGTAGAAGGGACAAGGGCTGGTGTGGGCAGCTGAAGTGAAAATACAGCCCGGGACCCGAGGTAATGCTCTACCCCGTGTTTGCACAGGTGTCACTTCAAAGCCTGACGCAGGATAGTTTGAAGAAGAGGGTCTATTCCAGGCATTTTAAGTCTAACAGGAGCAGCATTTCAACTCCTACAAGCGTGAGTAATCGCATGTGCTGGGTTCCTGCTCCAAATCGTTCTGGGAGGACTCTTTGTTATGGGTACAGTGGGTATGTGGAGCTGGCTGTGCCCACACCAAACCACCCTTTTTGAGCAGCTGTTGCTGCATTGATTTCACCCTGGAGGGAAGGTGTAGTGTTCCATGTTCCGTGCTCTGAAGCATGGGAGGAGGAAAAGCATGTGGGTAAGGGAGCTCTGTTGGCATTCGTCTAGCCTTGATGCAGTTGCAGTGATTCGAGATTGTGAGAAACTCCCTCGTGAAACAGACCCTGTCCGCTTTATTTTTCAGTAAAAATCTTGACTGATGGGTTCACATGAGCACACTTTCACACAGGAGATCAGTTCATGTCTGGAGGCATAATGCTTCTCTGTGTGGCTCTCTGAATCCCCCAACAGAAGGCTCCTGAAACGCCACTTATGCCACGGCTGCAGAGCTGAGTCTTCCACAGCTGGTGGCAGCTCTGCCAGCTGCGAGGGGCTGTGATAACAAAGAGTCTTGCTTCTGAAGCTGGAAGCAAATTGCTCAATTACCCTTTCTTCTTCTGTCCTGCTGTGGTTGGATACCCACCTTGCTAGGACCCTGGATGTTTCGAAGCTGTGGCATAGCTTTCCTATTTCTGTAGAATCATGTTGGTGTCTCAAACCTGATCTGTCAGGGGCTTTCCTCACTGGTGAAAGATGCTGTTCTCTGTGCTGACACACTGGTAGTTCTAATAGTCTTGTCTTTAATCTGATTACTTGGCGTGTCATGGCAAATAAAATCCATAGCAGCAAACTCTGAAGTGGTTGGAGTTTACCACTGTGAAGAGAGATTAATACCTTCCTAAGCTGCGTGTAGCCTGTGTCCAGTGGAAGACCAGCCTGTTGCTCCATTCCCATGGCAGGCAGACCCCTGAGCAGTTGTTGTGCATTAGTATAACATTTTGAACACACTGCCCAATGTCTGTTGCCACTTGGGTTTATAACAACTGGTCCAACCGGTCTGAGCGCTGCTGGCCTCACAGCTTGCAGGCTAACCCACCTGCACAGCAGCCGACGGCATCGTTTTCCAGTTGAGGCTTCGGCTGCCTAATAGTCTCCTCTCCTAAACTCTCAGCATTCTCTTGCAGACTGATCACGCCTTGGTAGCTGTGCAAATATGACATCAGAGCCCTTAAAAGTTGGTTCCAAGCCCAAGCGAACAATGTAGTGGTACACAGACTCCTGGCACAACTCACTCTTGCTGCCGTAGCCCTGCACTGGAAGGTCTGCTGGGGCACGCGCTCTTCAGCCATTGCAGAAATACAGCATTTCAAATTCTTTAAAATCCTGGTTTCGAGCTCTGGATCTGCTGTTCCCCGGCAAATAATGTCTTACACGGCTTCTTTTCATCTAAGGTTTAGTATTTTAATCGTGACATTTCGTCCTTCGTTAACCGTCGTGCGATTGTAACGGGCTCAGGCTCTTCAAACCTCGGCGCTGGTGGTAGCTGCGGTGAATGCAGTCCATCTTCACGTACATTTTTAATGCCACCGCAGTAGATTTGTCTGTGATAACAGACATTACTGTAATGCTGGCTGACTGTGAATGTATTTTCTCTACAGTAGATCTGCTAATCCATTCCAAAAATTAAATTGCAAGCATTTCCAGTCTCTCAGAACTTCCAGGAGGTTGAAAGGCACCGTATAACACAGTACCTCTCGTGCATTGTAACGTACCGAAAATGCTCAGGCAGTCCTACTGCTCAATAAACTGAATTTACTAGCCCTATAGAAAGGGGCTACAGAGTTTAATAGGAAACCGTAACCTTTCAACATGCTGGTGAACCTCTCTCTGTGATGTAGCAAGGAAGAGTGCTGGAGGGATGACGGCTCGTAGCTGCAGATGGGATGGTGCCGGGAGTTTTCCTCAGCAGAGCATTTAAAGGTGTGATTGTAGTGGAGTGCAAGTCATCCCTCCGACTTGATGGGGACATGCAGATGTCCGTGTTTCCTATTGACATTCAGGAAAGAGTGCTGTGATGTGCAGAGGAGATGGACTACTACTTTCCTACTCAGTTAAACCGAGAGAACAGAATTTTCCAGCACTGTAATGGGTTTCACGTGAAAAATTGGGGGTTTGGAAGTTGGATATTCTCTGCTGTTCCACTCCGTGCCCTTTAATTTTCAAGTAGTCTGATGGTAAGCTGGTCCCTTTCCCTTGCAGCAGTTGCTGAGGGAGTACCTAGTTTCTCCTGTGACCACAGCAATTCCTCTCCTCCTGTATCTTATGGCTGCAGAATGTTTTGGGGTTGCCTGGTTCAGCCTCTGGCTCCCAGAAGGGCCAGACTCAAAGTCAGCTCCGATTGCTGGGGGTCCTGAAGAAGCAATGCAAAATGCAGAGTGAAGCTGCAGCGTTTGTAGCTCACTCTAGCTGGTGCAAAGGGAAAGTCATTCCCGGGGCCTCTTGTCAGACAACTGGAAACTTGCATTAGGGCTGAAAATGATGGATCTAGGAGTTTTCTGGTTATTAAAGCGGGTTACTAAAGCCTCAGCTTCACCGGCTGCCACAGTCTGTGTCTAAGGGAGGCTTTTCTTTCTACGGAAACCTCGCAGCTCTGATCGAATGCAGTGTTTGAGGAAAGGCTTTTTCCCGAAAGAAATGGCTAGGAATTTGTCCTTCAGCAAAGGCCACCTCCCTCCGAGACAACTGAATCCTCCAGGGAAATCAGTGTGTGTATGAACGCTTGACCTAATGCTCCCGCTCTCTTGTCAAGTGCTGGATGCTGAAGTGGTGGCTGCGTAAGGAGATGAATGCATTGAAGATGGAAGGAAAAGTCTACGCCTGCCTGCTCAGCTGTTTCTCTGGCCTCTCTCACCTTGCAGTTCATCACACGTTCGTGACAACAGAGGACCTGGGTGACACTCTGTGATGTGTTCACCTTTCCTGAAATGTCACTTTGGAGGAGAAAGCTGTCCTTGGTCTTTTGAGGGAACTGCTTAGCTTCTTGGAGCCACGAGAAGGTACAGTGGGGCTGCTCTGGCAGGCCCACTGAGGATGTGGGAGGCAGCACTGCTGTAAACGCTGCCCCACCTCCTTGGAGAGGTCAGCACTCACTGGTGGGAAAAACTGACCTTCCTCCTTAGTTATGGGACCCGGCGCTGGAGGGTCGATCCAACCTCCATTCAAGTCAAGAGCAAGATCTCAGCTCAGCCCTGAAGAAGCCAGGGGAGAGGTGATTATTAGTCTTAATGGAAGCAGCTGCTGAAGCATGCAATTTTTGGCCCTGTATCCTCCCTCGTAATGCTGAAAACGTAATTCTCAGTAGGTAAACCCGAGACTTCTTGCTGTGCTTGAGTCATTCAGCTTGCATTAGTTACTGATAACGATCACGCGTTCCTTCGGATAGAAGGGTTTTGAAAGGTTGTTCTAAAGAACACAAGCGGCTGTGTTCTTATCTAGCAGCACACTCTATGAGCAGAAGCCAGAAATAATTGTATTGGCTTCTGGCTTCTCTTTTCCGAAACAAAAAACAGCAGCCCATCGCCTTTCCTTTCTCAGAAGTCGGTGGGAGAAGTTTTTGAGGTGAGGAACACAGTATGCACCAGCACACTGCAGCTCACGGCTGACAAAGGGCAGGGGTCCTGCTTTTCCATTTGGTTGTGGGAGCCCTGGCTTTCAGAAACGTCCGGTTTCAGTCCTGCTGAGCACAGAGGGCAAGAGCTCACCATCTTTTTACTTGCCCAACCAAGCAACAGGCAGTGCAGGTAACAGTCCAGGGTTAGACGTGCAGCGAGTGCATCCCTCAGAGTGACTTTATTGTGTCTCAGTTTCAGTTATTTGTAGAGCAAAGAGCTGGACTCAGTTCTGCTTCTCGGCTGGTACCTTTGTGCTGAATGCTCTCAGGAAACAGAGGCTTCCTCCAGCTCTTCCATGAGAGGCCAATGTTTGCAGTGTTTGTGAACACTGGCTGTGGAGGTCTGTGCTTATCTGGAGAGGTGTGCACGCCAATGGGGATGGCTCTTAGATGGTATCCAGCATGTAGGGGTATGTCAGCAAGAAAGCCTGCTCCCGGTCTCCTCGGTGGCAAAGAAGAAGGGCTGTCAATTAGCCAGTACAATTGAGCCCCATAGAAACACCCTTCTAAACATCAGCTGCTGCTATTTACTAACTGCTTTCAGAGGCAGGTCTTTAAGGGTTCAAAATCCATCATGAAAATGATACCCCTGCTCCTAGTCCTCCCCTTATCCTTCTTCTCTACTGCTCTCCCTGCACAGGGAGCTACTTTCATGTTTAACGTATTTGTTGAAATGCTTTGCAGTAATGGATCCTTGAAGTCCTCCTGACGCTGACGTCTTCGCATCACTTCAGAGTAGCACAGGAAAAGTGATAGTGTCCTCCTGGTGCTGGGGCTCAGTAAGCAATTCCTGTCACAGCTTTTGTTGTGGCAGCATTTCTCTCGGCTCGGGGACGTCAGCTGGCAGGAGATTTCCTCTCTTAACGGAATTGTTCGCTTTGTTCCGATGCAGAGGTATGCAGGCAACGAGCTGGGACGGGGAGGAGCGCCTGCTCAAACTCCAGGGCAGCCCAGCAGCTGCCACCACAATTCATGTTAGGAGAGGGGGGCTGGTGGTGGGGAATGGGAAGGAGGAGGATAGTGTATGGGCTTCCCAATTACACTGCTACTCCTTCCACTGAAGCTCTGTGGTGCCTGGCTGCCTCATGGCTGGTGGGAACTGCTGTACCTCTTTCTTTCCTGGCAGCATTAGCTTCCCATTGTTGTTCCTGCAGGCACTGGTGAGGAGTTAGCACTGGCAGTGCCATTTGCAGGGGATCCTCTAAGCAGTTGGTTTGCAGTATGCTGAGTAACAGCACCCGACACAGGCAGCGGGCTAGGGGTTTCGTTGCCTTCTATTACATGGAAGCTTTTCTCGGCCGCATCAGGCTGTCCTCCAGGGGTAACTAAGGAGATGCGTTAAGGGGGAACCACTGAATTCACAGCCAGGCCTGCAGGGCAGGTTCTGTGTTTGAAGCCCAGACATTTTCACTCATCCTGAGACCTCCTTCAGCTACGCTGGGGTTGCACCTTTACCTCCAGTGCGGTCCCCGGTGATTTGCCCAGCGTGAGAGGACTGTGCCCTGCGCTCGCTTCTCTCTCTGCTGATCTCCAGCGAGTCAAACAAATGCTTCGAAGCAGAAGTAGCAGTCATTTGTTCACCAGTGCCTCTCTGTCTCTCGTAACAATGCACGTGGGTGTTGTTATTCTTTCTCTTTCTTCTCCTGTGCTGAGCAGCTCTGGATCGTCCCATAACAATAAACGTGAGTTATACATCCATCCAGGACTGGGAGAACATCAGAAGCGCCCGGCTACTTATTTGTTATATCTGGCTCTGATCCAGGCTGCTGATTAATTTTGATGATTCAGAAGTGCTGGCAATGGAACTCTGAAAATGTGAGAGAATATACGGTAGAATATATTGAAAGCAACTTGAAATGCCAGGTGGGATTCGGGGGGAATAATGCGCCCATCAGAGCTGATGAATGGTGTTTCAACACAACACTTGTTTTGCATTCTACATGGGCAAACAACCTATTGCTCTTACAATTAATCACGGCTATAGGTCTGGATATTCTCTGCATCCAGTGACCTCTGCTCTGCTGCATTTTCTACCAGGCGTGCGCTTCTTTCTTCCTTCTTTCTTCCTTTTTCATTATTTCCTGGGTCCCTCAGACTGCCCTTTTGCCTTTGGGCATGTCCAGCTTGCCATCCCACCTCTTTTGCAGGTGACTGTTCCCTCTTTCAGTCTTTTCATTGCTGGTGTGGAACACACTTATTTTGAAAGGATTTGTTTGGCCGGGTAGGGTTATTTTTTTTACTAGGATGGGAAAGAAATGGTGTTTTCCCCTTACAGCTGATGTCTTCAACTGGCCTTTGTGAGAGGGGCACCTTTGCTGACAGAAATCACAGTCTCACAGTCATGAGGAGGCTGTGAGATCACCCAGTCCAACCTAAAACCAACCCAGCAACCCTAACATCTGATATCTAGCTCATGCCACTCAGCACTCCTTCATCCAGCCTATGTGTCTCACGTAGGTGCTGGTAATAATCAACCTCTATTGGGAGAATGCAGGTCATCTGAGAACCGAGCCTGTAGCCTCAAAGCTAAAACCCAGGAGCTTCAGGTGAAGCAGTGTTGCCCTTTGTGTTGTTGACTACCAGTTCAGAAACACTTGTGTGTGTCTGGGGTGAAAACAGAGCGGGCATTGCCCTGCAGTGTGACCTGGCATCCTGTCTGCGAGCTGCGATGCTGTGTTCTCCTGCAGGTGTGTGCAAAAGCACCTCCCACCTGGATTTTCCTGGCTTGTGGGTGCTCTCAGGTGAAAGGGCACATCCCAAAGAAGAGCTCTGCATCACTTGGATGATGTTTTGCAGTAGCATGGGCTCCCACCTTGCATTTATGGTGATGCCTTTAGCTGAAACCCAGTCTCCCTTTGTGCTACCTTTTCCAGCTGCCTCTTTCTCGTGTGTTTTGGCTGTCATTTCCTCCCTTCCCTTCCTTTCCCTGTGTTTTCTTTTTCCCGACCTTTAAGATGGGCTTTTCTCTTCTTTTCTGGTCCATTTCCTTTGGTAGGTGTGTTACAGGCTGTGGTGATCTGTGTTCTTCCATGTGGTGTTTGACTTGCTCTGGGTCTGTCCTCAGCTTAGCACCCTTCTCCTTCCTCTCATCCCTTCTTTTCTGGTCTCAGCAGTGTTCACACTATCCCCTTGACATGGTTTTCCTATTCTTTTCTGTGCTCCTTCTGGTCTCCCCATGTCCCTTCATCCCCCCCTCTTCCAGTTTCCTGTAGTGAAAACGTCATGGAAATCTCCAGAACATCCTTGAATGCTTTGTGTTCAGGAGAATTCGAGCACTGGATCATTCTTGGGGCTCACTGCAGGTCAGGACAGTGTTAAAGAGCAGTAGCACTGTAGCCAAGGTATCGAACTCTTCACTGCATTATGCGGTCGGGGCGGACACGGAGGCGAGCACGACCACCAGCACCTTGCCTTAGGCTTGAAGTTTGAAGCTGGATTTGCAAACGCCCCTAGGGTAGGCTTTTAGCTCAAACCCAGGCGGGCACACGCATTTCAGCTTTGTGCACCCGGTGGTAGGGGAACACGTTAGGTGTTGGTTCCCCTGCATGAAGTGTCGGGGCAAGTAGCTCTGCTGCTGTGAGAGGTCACTCTGTGGTCTGCGGCTGTGTCATCTGGCTTCCAGGGGCTTGGCTGCATCCAGATAATGAGGTGCCCTTAGACAGGCTCCGCACACGTAGGTACGGACAAGGCTTGACCCAGACCCCTCTTGTTCCCCAGGTAGTGGCTGTACCAAGGAGGACAAGGGAGCTGCCCTTTTCCTCCTCCTCCCTGCTGAGAGCAGCCTCAGGAGGGGCTGGAGCAGGTGCCAATGCACAGGCAGGTTTTGTAAGAGCAGAGCTCTGCCTGCGGGGAGCCCGGAGGTGACAGATGAGAGCTGCCACCTGCAGTGGCATCATTAGGAACCTGCCTGCCCACATGAAGGAGCAGAGGAGGGGGGGCCCTTCCTGGTTTGTCTGGGGATGCCAGAGAAGCAAGGGCACAAAGGAGAGGCTGCTGCTGATTCTTCTGCCTGAGAGATGTGGCATTTAGAAAAGGTGGAGGGAGCTTGGGTGGGACGCGGGTTGTGGTGGTCAGTTGACCATAGGTCCAGATGGCTACTGGATAGCATGTGTGAGGACGTGTTAGGTTTGGGGCAAGCCCCCATGTTACCCGGGCACTGCCAGCACCATCTTCTGCTGACCCAGAGTGGCCAACAAGTTTGCTCGGTGTCTTCTGCCACTGATTGCAGTCCTGTCAAGCATCAGAGTTTTAAGTGAGGAAGGGCCAGGGGTGGCAAGAGGAAGCTGTGATGAGGAGGACATAGGCTCTTAGCCAATGATGATCTTTACTCCTGCCTGGCTGCCTTCCCACCTCCTCCCACAGCCAATGCTGTCTCCACTTGGAAGGCACCTGTGTTCCTCCCCTGCAGTGAGTTTCTCAAGTCTGTCCTCCTGCCCATGGACTGATTGAGGGGGGCAGGAGGGGGAAACGAGTGCTCATAGCCCCAGTGTGTGGTGTCTGCCAGGGGGACAGGTTTCCTCGGGCTCTCTTAAGAAAAAATATCAATGAGAAAAGTTTCCTGGAGGCTTCCCTCCCCACTGCCCTCACAAGGTAGGTGGCTCATCTCCCGTCCTGCCTCCCAGGTCCTCTAAGCACAGTCCCCTGTGACATGTCTTTCTCTAGTTTCTTGCTTTCAGGACTCCTCTCTCCCTCCCCCGGTCCTTCCTTCAAACAGGATTCTTGGAGCAATCCTTGTGATAGCTTGTTCTCGCTATCTAATGAACAATCAGGCGATGAATCCATCAATGTACTCCTGTGCTCTTTCTCCTGTCTCTGAGCAGCATGAGCCATACACGGCTGCTCCATGACAGTGTTCTGCAGCATTCCCTGGGTTTCCACGGGATGGAAAACACACAGTTCTGGCTTTGAGGCTGTGTCAGGCTTTGGAGGAATTCATTAGGGCTGCTGGGCACGAGGGGGAAGGTAACGAATGGAAAACAAAACAAGAAGACAGATAGGGGACGTTGACTGTCTCGTAGAAGGAGAGCAAGCAGAGGCTCTGTAACTGAAAGCACACCCACATTTCCAGTGGGTATGTGGAGTTCACTGGGTGCCTCAGACCACCCTGGGCAGGGAAAGGATTGACTTGCATGTCAACCTTTTCATCAGTGGGACTCTGCTTGATGGAGGTACCCAAACTGCCTGGGGTGCTGGTGCGTGCGCTGTATGACAACGTAAAGCGGGGTAACGCCGGCTCTGTTGACACCCACTGCTGCTCAGTGAGGCTGAAAGGGTGCCTCCTTGCACGAAAGGCATTGAACAAGTATTTGCATGCAGAGCCTCGGGTAGATCCGTGCGGATATTGGAACTCAAGCACTCAATAGCATGGAAATTGCTTCAAGTCAGTGGGTGAGCTGGGAGGGAGAGGCGGATAATGCTGCTGTGGATGGGGCCGTCTAGCGAGGCTTGGCTCCCAGCAGAGAGTGCAGATCCTGGTAATGTTTCATCTTTATGCGTTTCCCACCTTCTGTCTTACCTCCTTAGCTTTCTGGAGGAGCAGGGTGATCACTGAACGCTGTGCTGACTGTCTACGTTGTAAACAACCATGACAGACACTGCTTTGCTGTAGACAAGTCCATTTCTTGCCACTCTTGGAACTATCGACACAGGCTCTCAGGAGGCTGAAGAAGGTAGCACCATGGGTCCTGCATCTTGCTGTCATGGCTCCGACCTTCTGTTTTGAAGGCTGAGACCTTGTGGGTTCAGGAAGACTATATGTACCACCTCAAATCAGTCTGACTCCAATGTGCTCTGGTGGCCAAGAGAGCACTGGACCAGGCTGCTCAGGGGGGCTGTGGAGTCTCCTTCTCTGCAGACGTTCCAGCCCCGCCTGGCTGTGTTCCTGTGCCACTGGGTCTGGGTGATCCTGCTGTGGCAGGGGGATTGGACTGGATGATCTTTCGAGATCCTTTCTGATCCCTAAGGATTCTCTGATTCTATGAAAACTGCACATCAGCAGGTGCCTGCTCAGCTCTCCAGAAGGGTTCACTGTTTCATCGCTCGTTAACTTCCTGCAGCCTAACACAGACACCTGGCACCTGGCCGTGTCAGCTACAAGGTGCTGTATTTAGAAGGATCAGTGTGGCCATCTCTATGCTTGCGTTGGAGGGCCACGCTAGAAATAGCACTAAAACCACACGCTGAGAGCAGCAACACTTACAGTAACAACAACAAGGAATTTATCGTTGCTTACAGTAATTACTCAAACCAGAACCTCTCTGCATTTTATGGTTTTATACTGAATGGGGTTTATTCTGTAGCCCTTCCACCTGTCCTTTCAGTCTCTTCTTGTATTCCACAGGTATCGTTTGCCTAAGGTGTTGTAGGTGGTATGGTAAGAGGGAAGTTGAGTGTCTGAAATTGAAGCAATAGGGATAATTGTGCGTCTGCAAATCAGCACAAGTGCTTTTCTGGTTGGGTGTGAGAAGCGCAGTGATGAGGTGTTCCTGCTAACCCCAAAGGGTGGGGTAACTCTTGAGAGCAACAAGAACCCGTGCAATCAGGAAGATGGTGAATCAAGAATGTGGACAAACAAAGGGCTCTTTCAGAGGAAGGTGGAGTGTGCAACTCAGGGCTCCTATTGGCTTTGTTGGTAGGTTGGGGTTTTCTGGAGTGCAAGCAGGGTATTGGTTGATATGTCATTTGTATTTCTGGCGCAGTTTTCCAGCCAGGGGTGGTGAAGCCATTAATTAAAAATCATGATGACTGGATGGCTGGAATCGCTGGCGAGCTCCAGCAAAACCAAAGCAAAACAAATCACAGAATGCATGCCCCCCCTGGGCTGGGTAAAAATAACCACCCCTACCAAAGGAGGTAGGGAGGAGGTTCAGTCGCCGGTCCCCTGGAGAACCCTGTGTCTGGAACAACCTGCTCAGGGAATTCTTCAGCAAACTGGCAACGTGAAGGACGGCTCATTTGTCACATTGCTTTGGAAACACATCCAGAGGTTCTGCTCAGTGCTCAGCCTCTTCCACTCTGCAAAGGGCCATTTCACTTCAGACATTCAGCCATTCCAAACGGGAGCCCGAAATATTCCGTGACAAATGCCATTTCTCTTAGATGCTTGCAATGACAGCTTCACAGAGCTCACGGCTTCCTAGCGTGTCTTGCTGGATTTGGTGTTTCACTGTAGAGCAGGGCAGGTGAAGGGTGAAAAGCTTCCACGGGAGGATGTAACAGAGTGCCTTCCCACCCAAAGTCTTGCATGGTCCGTGGCGGTACTCTACGTTGCCATCCGGAGTGGCTACTGAACCCCTTACAGTTTAACTTACTTCCTCAAGAAGCAGAATAGTGGTTTGAACTGAGGCTCAGGACATACTGCTTGAGGGACTGCAAGCTCAGTCCAGGTGTTGGTTCTTTGAATGATGCAGCACGGTCCCCTTTGGTCTATGGCTACTGGAGCTCAGGGCTGAGCTACCCACCCAGCACCCCCCGGGTCATTTCTTGCATGGAAAGGGTGTCGGTGTGCTCTAAGGCAGGTGCCTCTTGCCTTTCACAACTCCCCTTGCGTTGCCTGTATGCACTAGCCATTAGTGAACCTCATTTCCAAACCCTGTGCCCAGACACCTTCGGTCTGCAGCCTGTTGCCTCTAGGTGCTGGCAGAGGACAACGACCTGAGACCTGGTATGCAACTTTTGACAGAGACAAGGTCATGGCTAATGGAGTGCGCATGAGGCTAATGTGACCTCAGAGCACTTTAAAAGGCTGTACTCTTTCCTTCCATGCCAAAGGATGAACGATTGGAAGCAATTTGGCAGGAACTAGATGACGATTAATTGAGCAACGATTTCAACCATTGTATGGCTCTGTTGTTAAGGGTATTGATGGCGGAGTGAGCGATGCCTCCCAGGCTGCAGGTAAATGTGATTCCTGGTGCTGGACTCAGGCTGACAGGGACTTTGGCTAGAGAAATAGGCCTTTGTAGGAACGAGCAAGAGCAATATACTGCATTACATGTAATATTGCACCTATCTGTGTGCATTTCTAGAGTGTGAGTAAGAAACGGTCCAGTTCAAGCCTCGACAGAATCCAGCTGTCTCTTGGTTGTGGCTGCTAATGCTGTTGAAAACAACCCAGGTTGGAAACGTCTGCCCCTTCCCTGGTCTGTATCTGGAGGTGGTTATTCATCTGGGTGGTGTGAAGAGTCACACTTCGGGGGAGGACAGAGGAGGGGACCATACCCTTTTGCTGGTTTCCAGGGCCACCCCACAACAGCTGTGTTGGGCATCCCTGCACCTCAGGGCTCTTCTGCAGTCTTCCCATTTCTTCCATGAACAGTTGCTGGGGGAAGGACCCCTGAACACAGAAAAGCAGGCTGTGGTGTTTGAGGGGGCTGCTGTCTCGGCTGCTGTGCTGTGACAGTGTGGGGTTTGTTCAGCTGTCAGTGCTTGTGGCTCTCCAGTCTGGGAGCCAGAAGATGCGCTCAAAAAGACCATGAACATTACTCATTATCCTGATTTTGTGGGAGGGCTCAGCAGTTCGAGTGCTGTGAGGGAGTAATTGAAGCACTAAAAACAAAGAGCTGACTTGTCACGACGGTTGAGAGAGGGATGAAGGAATAAATGCAGAGAAGGGAGTTCAAATGTGTGGGAGAACGGCGGCGGCTGAAATTTCAGCCTGCCTGAGAAATCATGTCTCTTCTTGTACTGATGTCTCAGCTAGAGGTTTTGTGGGGGTGATGCAGCTAACTTGCGAGCTGGATGAAGTTGTCAGAAGCACAAAAGGGAGCTTACCTTGCTCAAGCCCTAACATCTGAGGGGAGGGAGTGCAGGAGCTTTCCTGCTGCCCCCAGGAACATCTTTACTCCTCATCTGACCCTACCTCAGGATGCAGTGGTGACAGCTCTTCTGAATGCAGCCTCCTCTACTCTGGAGTTCACCTTAGTCTTTATTTTTTGTCCTACCAGACCTAGATACAGTGGTGTGGGAGTCAAGTGGTAAAACCTACTGTTTTCCAGACCTTTCTCTGGTGATGGGAGCTCACAGGGCACTGCAAGCATGGCACTGTTCTTAACTACACCACTGGTGGAAGACACGAAGCTATTCATCTTTCAAATGAGATCTAATTCCTAAATCCCTGCCAATCACTGTACCCACAGCACAGAACCACACAAGCGACAGGACATGCAGAGCTGCAGTTCATTAGGGAGAGGCAATTAGGTGCTGACGGCAGCACTGGTCGGTGGTGGGTAAAGGATGCTTAGCTCAGCCTGGGAAAAATTGGGTTCAGAACTTGCATTGTCGAATTCCCAAATCTGCAAGCCTGCCAAATCTACCAGGGTACACCTGGAATGAGGGAGTCCTGGTTGTAGCTAGAACAGACAGTCCCTGTGTTGGTGCACACGTCTCATTCCCATTCCAGGGTGAGTTTCAAGTGGGACAAAGGAGGATTCCAAGGTAAGTTGGAAAAAATCAAAGCAGGTAGGTGAGGAAATGTTATGGTCTGTCCTGGCTTCATAAACCAGACAGTTCCAGAGGGGTCTGGGCTATGGGTACCAACTGAATTCCCGTATTCCTCCTAGGTGATTTCTGCATATTGCAAAATACATTGGAAAGGCGAACGATTGCACTTGACTGGGTGGGAAAGGTTAAGCACAGTAGGAAAGCAGAGAAGAGCTGGATGCATTCAAAGTATTTCATGGCATTTCAGAAGCCTTTCCCTGCCCCATCTCTTGGTTTGGCTGATTAATGCAGCCTATCTGGAGAGCAGACACGCTTACACAACAATACAGAGTGTGTTCTCTGCGAGTCCTAACAGATTTTAACCCGAACATCAATTGATTATATTGCCATTGCAACGTAAGACTCCTCAGCATAGAACATCTGTTACTGGGGCTCTGGCTGAAGCATTGCCCCTGTTGCACACGGCTATTTACCTTTGTCTCTTTGAAATGAAATGTGAAATGTTTCTTATCTTGCAGAGAGACAGATTTACTCTCGAGCCCCTTGAGAAATGCATGCATGAATCTGAAAACATTTCTTTTAGCCCGGTACATCTGCAGGTGTTGAGTTTCCACCAGCAAGCCTTAATTTCCTTTCCAGCTCCAGGAAACACCACCCGAGGGCTGGTGCAATACCACAGAATCAGGGAATGAATTAGTGAGGCTGGAAAATACCTCTGAGAGCACCCAGCCCAGCCCATGGCCTGACATCACCGCGTTGGCCAGACCAGGGCACTAACCTGGGCACCCTGCTGCCTCCTGTTCTGCCAGCGGTCACCCAGTCGTCCCAGATGGCTCTATACCGGAGTAGAGTGACACACAGGTGTCCTTTCTCCGGGAACTTCCCCTTCTGTGGCTCGCACCAGCGTTCTGGAGGGCTGTATGGGAGTAAGGCTGAGGGTTTGTAATTGGGTTTGGATGGGGTTTGTGCTATTTTTGCACGGTTGTTCCGCTTTGGGCGCTGTTAAATTTTTTTTCCATTGGTTTTTATTGGGTTTTTTTCCCGAGAAGGTTTATTGGTAACTCACAGCACCCTTCTTTCCTCAGAAGGGGATCCCAAGGTCCTGGGATCTCGCCCCAGAGGCTGCAGACCCCGCTCCGTGCGCCTCGTCGCCGCTGGGTGCCACTGCAGCCCCGCTCCTGCCTCTCCCTCGCTGNAAATGCATGCATGAATCTGAAAACATTTCTTTTAGCCCGGTACATCTGCAGGTGTTGAGTTTCCACCAGCAAGCCTTAATTTCCTTTCCAGCCCCAGGAAACACCACCCGAGGGCTGGTGCAATACCACAGAATCAGGGAATGAATTAGTGAGGCTGGAAAATACCTCTGAGAGCACCCAGCCCAGCCCATGGCCTGACATCACCGCGTTGGCCAGACCAGGGCACTAACCTGGGCACCCTGCTGCCTCCTGTTCTGCCAGCGGTCACCCAGTCGTCCCAGATGGCTCTATACCCGAGTAGAGTGACACACAGGTGTCCTTTCTCCGGGAACTTCCCCTTCTGTGGCTCG
The DNA here is from genome assembly GCA_013397515.1 of Upupa epops. NCBI lineage: Eukaryota > Metazoa > Chordata > Aves > Bucerotiformes > Upupidae > Upupa > Upupa epops. The sequence continues at coordinate 298,897 of VZRI01008977.1, forward strand.
CACCAGCGTTCTGGAGGGCTGTATGGGAGTAAGGCTGAGGGTTTGTAATTGGGTTTGGATGGGGTTTGTGCTATTTTTGCACGGTTGTTCCGCTTTGGGCGCTGTTAAATTTTTTTTCCATTGGTTTTTATTGGGTTTTTTTCCCGAGAAGGTTTATTGGTAACTCACAGCACCCTTCTTTCCTCAGAAGGGGATCCCAAGGTCCTGGGATCTC